>JAMLFT010002728.1:0-24332 GCA_026544285.1 Pachyrhizus erosus | reverse complement strand
TCATAATTAGTGAATATTCTTAAATATTAAAATTATTTTGAATTTTGATATAATATTATTTTTAAATTAAAATGGATAAGTGTTTAAGAAAATCAAGTATATATAAATTATGGTTATATATCTTTTAGGATGTGCATCCATTGAGTTGTAAGAGAGTCACGAAGAAGAGAGAAACAAGATAAAAGATATAGTAGGAAGAGAAGAATATAAAGAAAGAAAGAGAAAATAAAGGACTTATAAAAAATAATATTGTATAAAATTATTGTTGAAAATTATATATACATATTTTATTTTAGGAGTTAAAGGTCCAACATTGACTAGTGATATGATAAATTAAAGTATATAAGTGGGGGTAACCTTCATTTTACAAATTAATTTTGTAAGTTGAGTTAGCCACTAACCTAAGTTTTAAGATGATATTAAAATTTATTATAATGAGTATTGTTGAACTTATTGTGTAACTCATTATCAATGTTCTATTGAATCATTGCAAATGTCTAGTCTTATAAGCTTCATACTTGAAATGTCTAATCCTTAGCGTAAGAGGTGTGTTGGAGATCTCATGTTGACTAATGATATAACCAAATTCAAGTATATAAATAAAGAGTAACCTTGACCTTACAAACTAATTTTGTATAATTGAATTAGGTTCAATTGTTAAGTAATGATGTGGTGAACACAAATTTTGTTTGATTTTTTTTGTTTAAGTTTTTAGTGAATTTTAACCACTACAAATTTTCTTAGAGCATAAGTGGTTATTTTTTATGTTTTAAAAAAATTCGATGTTTAGAGTTTTGATTAATTTTTTTGCAACATTTTTAATAGTTTTAGTTTACTAAAAAATTTGTAGTAGTTAAAAACTACATAAAAACTTAAATAAATAATTTTTAAGCACAAATTATATTCATTAATGTCAAGGATTAAAACAAAACACAACAATTTATTAAAAGCTAAAAATAGTAAAAAAAATATATGAATAACTAAAAATTAAAATCTAAATAAGATGAAGACACAAAAATATATTTTACCTAAAGTTATTTTTATCTCATTATAAATAACATAGGCCCACCATTTCAGATATAAGAACCCATGCTTATTCAGGAACCAATCCTTGTTTGATTTGGATACAATTTTCCTATAACACTAATTCTTGGATAAGCATTGAATCTTCTTATTCATAAAATATTGTGCACAATACTTATGTTGCACCTGCTCTAAGATCCACCTTCTCTTTTGGTGATAGTGATTACTTGTTCTCCACAAAGAGAAACATAAAATTATTGTTAGCTCTAAGTTTTAACCCTCATGCTCTATTCAATAGTCAAGGTTGATCCTAAATTGTTATGGGTCTAAGACAAAATTGTAAATAATCCTTTTATATTCAAGTATTTAAAAATAGACATGTAATTTCATTTAAAATGATATAGCTTGTTACATTAAATGAATAACATAATTTTAATAAATATTGAAAAAGTAATCACATTTTTTTATTCAATTTGCTCTCATGTTATCATTTATCGTTCACTTTATTTTCAAAAGAAATACCTAACATAATGGTCTATTTGGTGGTTAGGATAAGATAAGGTGTGATGGAATAAACCAACACAATAAGAGTTGGGTAGACTTTAATCACATTTAATGTTTGATGTACATTAAATAACAAACCATATAACATTGTGTTATCCTATCATATGTTTGATATGGAATAGATAATTATAGGATATGATATATTATGTTCAAATGAAAATTTATCATTTTAGTTAAAATTACATATTTTTTCTAAAACTAAAACTAATTTATTCTATTATTTTTGCAAATTATAATTTAAACTAAATTATAAAAAATATATATAGTTATTATACCAAAATCATTTTATATATTGATAAGGGTGAATTGGAAAAAAAATTATCTTGTACTTCCAATTTCTAATCCAATTTTCTCTTTAAGATAAAAATTACATTAACAAATAAAATAAGACAATCTAATATGATAAGTTTATCATATCATGCTAATCCAACAAACGATGAATTAAAATAAGATATAATAAGTTATCTATTATATATTGTCTTATTTATCTGACCATCAGACTATAAATATATATATATAAGATAAACATAATAAAGAAATGTATTGAGGATAAATTTAACTATCTTTATCTTTATTCTTACATGAAACAACATATGTTCACATTTAAAAGAGGTAAATTTATCTTAGTTAAACTATTCTAATTTCTATTGAATTTTATTAAATTTAGATAAACTTGTAGAGAGTTTATCACATTTTTGTTATAATTTTAATTTATTAATATTTTAAAATATTAATTTTATATTTTATCTCTTACTTGAAAAAAAATATTTTAATTTGATCGTTATCGTTATTGATAAAATATAAAGCTTGCATATACTTTTATTCTTTATTAATATACTAATGATTAGTTTTATTTTTTTATAATTTAAATTTATGTTTATGTTTCTTATTTTGTTAAAAAAAACAAATATTTTGAGCCTATTATTGTAAATCTGTTACATGTTAATACATCACAGTGATCTTAAAATTCATATAACATAGGTATTTTAAGGTAACACATAAAAAAAAACTAACAACCAATAAAATTATACTTTTTAATCACATATCATATTTAATTTAAAAAATAAAGCAATAATTTTAATTTAGTTATAAAATGACAAAATAATATAAAAATTTATTACATAATTATAAATATATATTTTTAACTTTTATGGATTCTTTTTAATCATGAATCTTATGTCAAACAACCTCTAAACAAAGTCAAAAATTAATTTTACTAATAATTTAGTAAATATAATTAAAAATACAATATTATTTTGTAAAGAAAATGAAAATTTTCATCTAAACTCAAATATAAAAATTTGAGATGATTATTAAGATAATTATTATAAAAATAATGTAAAAACCTTTGTGCTGTATGTCTATTTCAATTAAATTCTTGAAAAATACAAGTACAAATAAAAAACAAAAAAGAAAAGATGAAGCAAAGTTAGGGGCATAAATAGCGACACTTGCACCTTGCTGGCAAGTTTCGATATCCCGCCCAACGGGATCTCCTCATCCGTGTTTTTTTCAAAATTTGAGGTCGTTTGTTGTCGTGTTGGTAACTTTCATTTTCGTTTTATAACGTTGGTGTTTCTAGACTCGTGTACTACCCCCAACACACACCAAACCACGCTCCCATTCAAATTCCAACTCCAAATCAAACCCTAATACAAGAAACAAACGAAACCCTCTTCTTCCAAATATCCGATCCCATCCTCAATGGCCAACCCTGATTCCTCTCTTCCTCTCTCCACCGTATGTCTTCTTCTCTTCGTTTCATCATTTCTCAAATTCTACGTTTTACCATAATCCTCAATATTCGTACTAATCATCCCTTACTTTTCATTTGTTTTTCAGAAGAAGGAGAACATCACTCCCATTTCCACTAAAATCACGGTACAAGTTTTTTTTTTTTTTTACTGTGACTTTATTCGTAAATTGAACTTCCCACCTACACCTAAACCTTGTTGGCATTGTTCTCAGGAACTTAATGAATCGAGATCGGAGCTTCTGGGCAGAATTCAGAGTTTGAAACAGGTGTGACATTGTTTTCTTTTCTTTTCGTATTAATGCTGTTGTTGTTAGTTATGAAGATTCTAGTCCACTAGTTCTACTTCTACCTGCTAGCTCACTGTTGCTGTTTTTTTTTTTTTTTTAATAAATTTGTTCCTTTGGATCTATTTGTAGGACTTGCAAAGCTGGAGGTCTAAGTTGGATACACAAGTCAAGGTCTATCGCGATGTAAGTGATGATGATTATTCTATGTCTGCGAAACACTGCATTTTGCGATTGAGTTTTGTCTGAAAATGATCCTTGTGCTTCAAATCATTCGTTCCATCAGAGTTCTTTGTGTATTTGGATGGATGTATTTTCTAAGGATATGTTAAGAAGCAGAAAAATGAAAAGGGCGAAATTTTCAATTTCTAATATGTATTCCTTAGTTTGTTTTTCTTAAAACAAAAGAGATTAAATGATAGATTTTTGGTATAAAAAATTTATCGTTTAATTTCTTTTATTAATTTATCAAAAAAAAATTATGATAGATCAGTATAAACTTATTTATTTTTTCTCTTTCTTTCCAATACCTCACTCCTAAACATACTCTGGTTATTTTACCTATTTGGATTTTGGGCATGGTTTTAAATTGCCGTTGTGGTTTCGGTATGGTCCTTAACATTGTGGGAATGGTAGCTAATGGTACTGCATGAGTCAAAAAACTGAACAATGTAATCTACTTCTCTTAGTTCTTAGCAATGTCTCTTAGGACTTTCTTTGTACATGTTAAAACCATCTTAACTAATTGCCATCCTTTTCTCAATCGGTCCTATCTCAATCTTTTCTGGTATATAATCATTTCTTATCTTGTTCCTTTTTGTGAGGCCAGACATTTATCTTAACATTCTCATTTTTGCTACTTATCCTTTTAAAACCTAATATTCATTATCATATAATATAGCTGTAAGCCGAAAGTACAGTAGTACCATAAAACTTATTTTGTGTTTGGTAGATATTTTTCAATCATAAATAACTCTTGATGTCTTTACCCATTTTAGCTATACCACTAGTATAGTGCAGTACTTTTCCATTATTTTTAATTGCTATTGAGGCTATTATATTAGATTGGCTTGGAGTAGAACTTGTTTTTCTTTTTCTTGTAATGTTTTCATTGTTATTTGATTCATTTGTCATGCCTCAAATAAAGTATCATTTAGGGTGCACATAAAATAGTCTATGATATGCAAACTAATTTTTGTATGATGAATTATGTGCTTTTAAGGGCAATTATGAGGTGAGTATGTTTTCCCTTGTGTGGATGGACTCATGTATTGATGCATGTTTATATGTTTATACTAGCTTGTCTTGTAAATTTGTTTGTGTAAACCCCATGCTGGCCTGGGTAATGGCAACTTTAATATACCAATTGGGTTGTTTCATATTTGCATAACAATAACATTTCACAAATTCACGTGCTTTTGCTAGTATAATCAACTTAATTAGGCAATAGGCTTTTCTTGTGCCAAATCTAGTGTGTATCAGAAAGGAAAGCTTTGGGGACATAATTTGAAACATTTTACCTTCATTATCCTCATCTTCGTATCGAACAAGTTTGTATTTGATTTTGTGAACGTTAGAACTGATAAGATCTCTTGGGAAAGGCTGTTTTTCCTTAAGTCAAAGATAAAATCAACTGTGGTGAACCCATGGTTTCTAGAAGTGTGAGGGTTTCTGGAGTTGGTACAGTGCACCTTTCAGTGTCACTGAGAAGAGGTGTTATAATTCATAATCTATATTAGATTTTACATTGTTGCTTTATAATAGGACTAGAAGAAACCTGCAATTTTGCTCCATCAGCTTCAAACTGTTCATTCTCTATATAAACTACGTTGGATTTGTTTTTCATCTTTATATTTCCTAATCATTTTCCTTATTTCATTGCAAGCTTACAGCTTACAAGTCATGTTATGCACCTCTCTTGATCTTCCTTTTTCCATTTCATTCTCTGTCTCCTTAAATTCTCTGCCTTTCCTATTCCTCTGTTTCTGACCTCTTATGTTATGAATTCCAATTTGTATAGCGTCCTACTTCGATTCTATTTTTTAAGGCTAGTTTGTTCCAAGATAAAACCTGAGTCCCTGAATGTTGCTAATTCATGTCCAGAAATGCTAGGCTTGATGGCTTTTTGATGGAGAATGGCTATGAGAGAACCAGGAACTTTTTGGGTTTCAACAACCTGGAGATTTTGGGATTTAAAAACACTGAATCCTCAGAATTCAAACACAGCTACCCTTGTTTATATCTCTATTCTTTCAAACTTTATAGGATTCTTTTTTATCCTGTGTTCCATTCTTTCTTTTTCCTTAGACCAACTAGTTCACTTTATGCTAATTTTTTTTTCCCTAATTTGATATGTTCTTTTTCTAATTATTTAACCATCATCTTTCATTTTTTTGACTCCATTACCATGTTCTTATTGCTTCTAGATTGATGGTGATTGTGTAAACTGTGACTTATTATATCTTGAATAGTTGAATTTCTTCAAATTTGTTTTGTTTTGGTTTTTGGTTATTTATATGTGGCATACATTATTTATTTTGTATTATAATATTTAAAATACTGGTCATCCAGCTATTCTACTATAGCATTTTCATAGTTAGCTGCTATGTGCTGCTATCTTAGATTATAACTATGCAATACATATCTCATGTAATATCCCCATATCTATGTATCTGGTCATGCACCACATCGTGTATCTTGTGTCATGCTCTTCATAAGCACAGGGAGAAGTAATATTTGACATTGTTGGTGGTATACTAAGTCAATAAACTCCTATACTATCCACTGCTGCTTAAATAATTTGTGGCACAAATAGATACGTACTCCGTCAAAAATTGCTTTCCTAAACTGAAACCCAAAGTGATGGAGGTAGTAGTCAGCAGAGGTAAAGTGAGAATATGTTTAGTTTACCATATCCAGCCTATCCCACTCTAGGTTGGATTGGGACATATGGTTAAAGAAGATACAAGATAACACATTCTCTGTAAAATGTTTGCACTGAACATTTTCTTGAGGCTAGACAGGATATCGTATCCTATCCAATTCTATGTTACGCAGCACTGACCACTGACTAGAGATATCAAATATTTTCATACAAGAAAATTTGGTTAGTATTACGTTTTTCTTTGCAAGTGAATTTTTGCTAAAAACTGGTTCTGGAAATCTCTTCGTTGGTTATGTAAAAACTGAGGGGAAATGTGGTTCTATTTGCACATATTGCCTTTTTCTGATTTATTAAAAATATTGTTTTACTTAGTTCTTATGCATTAAGTCATTTTCAATTGGTCCTTCCTTATATTTCTCAGTAGTTTCATGCCTATTTTATGGTGTTACAGTTAACAAACAACAGGAATGACATTGAAAACAACTGCGTAAGGATTAAAAATGAGGGTAATTAATGTATATGCTATATAGGGAGTTATGGACCTAAAATACATTTGGCCCTTCTTTAAGTATAGCTCGCCAGTCGGTCAAAAACCCATTTATTGGATTTTAACCTTCAGAGTTGAACAACCGACAAGAAATCTATATGATATTTTATTATGCTGATAGATGTGCATATACACGCCATATTTTCTCTGACTACTTTCGTAAATGAAAGGATATTTCATGGTCCATGGCTTATATTTATTGTTATTTTGCGTAGTTCAGATAGGGTCCATATGCCATTCATTATGTGGCCCTAAATAAAGATTTAATAGACAATAGGTTTGCGCCTCGTGTCTTTCTTGTTTTTCTGGTTATATTGATAGGTAGCTGAACTCTCTTTTTAACCGATTTGGATGTTACTTCTGCTTCACTCTAATTTTGTGCATGTGGTAAATTTGCTGTTTTGCAACTTTTGATGCTTTTTCTTTTGTTCATGCAGGAGCTGTCAGAACTTAAGAAAACACTTAATGTTGAAGTGGACCAACTTCGAGCAGTAAGTGTGCTTCTAGAATTGTTCTCTCTTTCTAATTAATTTTGTTGTGTGTAATTTATTTATTTTTAAAATTGAAACTAGGAATTTCAAGATCTGAGAACTACCCTTCAACAGCAACAAGAGGATGTTACTGCTAGCTTAAGAAACTTGGGGGTAAGTATTTGGGAGAATCATTTGACTCTACAACTTTTGGGTGTCTTTTTGAAATTTTCTTCCTAGTTTACGTTGTATTTCAGTTATTAACATCAATGAATTCATTGCAGCTTCAGGATGTCTCAGATGTCAAGCATGCTCCATCACAGGAGACAAAGATTGAAGAAATTGACAAGGAAGATCAGGAGGTGGTACCTGGAGAAGATAATAGCAGCAGAGTAGCTGAAAATTAAATGGTCTTTAATTTGGAGTATTTGCTACTCGCAGTGTACACCTTAGATAATTCTTAGATATTTGATGTGTTTGATTACTACTGTTAGGTATAATGCAGGACTTAAATCAATGGTAAATTTCCCGTTACCCTTTGGTCTAATCGATATTTACTAGTGCAAATTGTGGTATGCTTTTATTTACTTCTGAGTTCTCAGTTAAAATCAAGGTTATGTTTAGATAAATTTTTTGATAAATACTTGGAAGAAAATTCAAAGATAAAATGTATGTTTTGAGCTTCACCATAAACTATAAATGAATTTGAATTTATGTATTTTAACTTTTAGAGAAATTAAATGAAAAGAGTTTCAGTACAAGTGCATAAATTAAATTTATGCTTATGCAAGAAATTCAATCTGTTTTACCTTGTCTTTTTTATTTATTTAATCTAAACAAGATCAAAATAACTAACTAATGAAGCATGGCCCATTACCTACCTACTACTCATTTCCAAATCTACCTGCTTTTCTCTGCTTCTCCAAAGTCCAAACGGCACTCGTAACTTTCTTTTGTGCGCTGCACTAGCAGAACTGCTATAGCCTTATCTTTTTCATCTTTTTGCATGGATACGAATACGAGGTTTTGTAAATGAGTTTGCTCGACACTTTAGTTGGGGTTAAGGTTGTGCAATTTGCTGATGACAAGCACTACTAGTGTTGTTTAATAATTTTAACGACTATATTTGGATTAGTAGCACTATTGCTTAGGATAGATTATTTGCTTGGGCTAAGCTCTGCTTTGCTGAGGTGGGCACATTATGCAACTTTTTTTTGCATGGAAACTCGGTCATGTATCATGGCACGGGTATTACAATTATAAATTACTTATCAAAATTTAATTTAAAATGTTTTCGTAGATTGATCTTTAATTATTTCCTTTCGGGTTTTTCGTGTATTCAATTTCTCAGTTATTTTAAGATTTTTAGGGTTTCATTTATTCTGAAATTTTAAATTAGAGATGTTTTGTGACTTTAAATTAATGCAAATAACATGTGCATTGATCAATTGATATAAAAATATTTCAGTTTAATTAATGTTTTTTTACTATTTATAGTAATTTTAATTGACTCAAGTAAAATTCACAAATGTTGATCTAATGGTGAGACATTAGAATAGACCTACAAAGATTTGAATTTGATCATCGTTTCAGTCACCGTACATAAAAAGAAAAACAAAATTGACTTAAGTAAAATTATCTTCTTTACATGATACATGTATTCTAATACCAAAAACAAAAAGTTTATAGGACATTTTAGCTTGTAAATTTGTGTCGTAAATGTAACAATAGAAGTGGGGTGATTTTAATTACGTGAGTGGTCACTTTAAGGAAAGTATCATTAAATAATTACTTTTGTTTAGGTTAGTCTCACAATTATAATATTAGAAAAATAAAATATAATATTATTGACACATACCTATCGTAATTTTTAATGATTTTTTACTTATTAAATTTTTAATTAGTATTTTTAAGATACTTGTTTACAAAAGCAAAAAAAAAAAAAAAATGCGCTGGAAGGTATGAGCTTTTGATGATCGATTTATTAAGGTTACCTACCATATTACTATTATAAGGTCTTAACAAGAATACCTCATGATTAAAACAGTGCAGTTTTGGATGGGAAATGAACCATTGCTTTTGTCTCGTCCTTGTCCATTCTATAATTTTCACCACAGTAAAACTTCTGCAATTGTATTACCTGACCTTTGCAGTAATGGTTGATTGCTGGATAATGGATATACGTGGGATTAGGCAAGACGTTCGTGAGTTTTCACTTGTCCGTTTCAGTTTTGATTATAAATGGTGTTAATTTTTCTATTATATTAATTAAAATTTCACGATGAAATAAAGAATTTGTTTCTTTACTTCCTTATCTTTTAAACAAAAATTGAATTTAACACATAGTATAAAAATTAATGTATTTTGTTTGGTGAATGTATACAAATTAATATTAAAATTAATGTATTAATATGTTTCAAAACATAAGGTCTCTCTGAGCAAAAGAACATTCAATATATTAAAAGATGCAATAAAACTAAGTTTTTATTTTTATTCTATACTTTAAGATCTTAAGATAAACAGTTTTTTTTTTTTTTTTAAATGTACAATCCTGAATCTTGCATTCACGACTTGAACAGTAGAAAAATCTCATGGAAAAAGAAAATTATCGTGACAATATTTATTAACAACAATATCTATCACAAATATCTCTGTATTGACAAATAACTAGTTTTGGGTTTTCAAATTGCCAATCAATAGTATTGGCCAGAGTGTCAACTCTTACCTGAATTGTGTACAAATGCATTACTTGAGGGTTAGGTTTCAATGTCATTCTCAGGTGAAAATACATGTCACGCTGATTTTCCTCGTGGGAAGCTTTTGATGTGGCATGTAGACACTGGAGGTGAAAGAACACTGTAACCAATGTTCAAGGGGTTATGTTAAATTTGGTCATCTTGCAGTGGCTAGAAAAGATAGAGTTTAGATTGGACATTTTCTTCTCTAGATTTTGCTGCAATCACTTCTTCTTGGATTACTTGAGAACAGACTAGTCTTTACTTTTCTTTGCAGTAAATTGGGTGAAGTGAGGTGAAATGGAGTGATTTTTGTTCAAACTAGAAGCAATGAAGGGCCCCTTTTTTCCCCTTAATTGTTATGCAGGCCATATATTATTCACTTCCTCTTTATCCGAAGTTTTGGCTCTTATTCCCAGTCCACATTATTTATTGGTTCTGCGTGGCCACATAGAATAGAGGACTCCCCTCCCCAAAAATGTCAAACTACATAAAATATTTAAATAGTTTTAGTGACACCAAAAAAATATGATGTGGTTTTTACCTACATAAAAAAAACAAGTATTTTGCTTATACTATATGAAATTATTTGGTAAAAAACAGAAGAAAATGGGCTATAAACTAGGTTGGGGGAGGTAAAAAAAAACACTCAAGGATCCGAAATTTTGTTCCATGCGTTTGTTCGTGCAAAGAAGCTTACAGGGTTTTCCCAAGGCACACTGTGAACATATAACTTAATCCTAATCCAACTTAGGTCAATAGCTAAGAATAGCCTAAACTGTAAATCAGAAAATCTTAAAAAATGGTACTGTTATCCATGATAAATATGATAGACGTTTCAACAAATGTAGTTAGCTAAGTTACAAAGAAGAATCTTATCAAGAAACATAACAAATTGCTTCCTACAAAAAGCAAACAAATATATTGCAAATGAAGCAAAAGCCTGGTACATCTATAAGGGACAAGAAAACAATGCGAGCATAGAAAAAGAAAGAGTGAATATAATTATCGCAGTACACGAGTGCCTATAAAAATAAAGTAAGGATCGCTATTTTTTCTAGTATCCTACTTTTCTTTTAAAATTAACCACTACCTGTAAACAAACAAAAATAAAATAAAAATTGACCACTATCACACAACCACAACCACAACCATGAGGGATTAAATAAAAATGCAAGAAGGAAGGTAGAATCATGCTCTATTGCAACGTTATGCAGTAGGAGCAGTGTGTCCTTCTGTCATTGTCACATTATACTTTGATAGCCATCCATCCTTGCCTGCACACTTTGCTCCCCAACAGAGTGCACACCCCCAAGTACATTCTTGGCATTTTCTCCCTTCTTTTTTTTTTTTATGCCCCACACTCATTCCTTCTTTCTCTCCTTCCAAGTCTCCAATCCCTTCAATCCTTCAATTCAAGTTTCAAGCACTTGCATTTCCCTCTCTCAATGGATGCAAAACCTTCTCAACTTGCTTCACAACCTTTGAACTATCAGGTATGACTTACTACCTTAATTAAAAGACACATAATAATCCATATGCGTACGCTTTTTTTTTTTGTTTCTTCAATTTTATATCTTCAAATTTATCTTTTTTAATCCGCTAAAACTAATTACTTAACTCTCTTTTGTTCTTCTAGACATGGTTCTTGAAAGTTTCCATCCATTGTGAAGGTTGCAGGAGGAAGGTAAAGAAAGTTCTGAAGAGCATTGACGGTACCGTGTAACTATACTACAAAGCTTGAACAGAAAATTTCCCATTTTTTCTGTAGTACCACTGTACAAATATAGGCTAGAAAAATAGAACTGAAAACTGACTTCAAATTTCATTATTTCAACTATTTCCCGTACAATTCTTATTTTTTTTAATTCTACTGAGCATTCTTCTTTCTTCTTTTTCCATGCACGAGTAAATTACACTGTTATTATTCCCACATAACATTCTGAACCAGGAAACAGAAACAGTGTTTTGGATAACACAAAAAAATGTTACAGAGCTCACATTGAATAATGACATGGGCAATTTAGTGTATATAAAGAAGGATAACTTTCACATCATCAGCTAACTATTGTAATTGAGTTACATTCAAACCCAAATTCTAAGAGTGAATGTTACATTTTGCAGGTGTTTTCACTGCAACAATAGACCCACAACAGCACAAAGTAACAGTCACCGGAAGTGTTGGTGTTGAGACCATTCTCAGGAAGCTGGTCAGAGCCGGAAAACACGCCGAGATTTGGCCGGAGAATCTAGACGACGGCGACGGAAAAATCTCCGGCGAAGGGAAGAAGAAGAAGAATAAGAAGAATGAAGCCAGAGAACCACAGAGCTTGGAAAACAAAGGAACTGAAAATGCTGCTACTACTACTACTGCCAAGTTTAACAGTGAGAACAAGAGCAGCAACAACTCAAAACACTCGCCGGAAAAGTCCACCTCAGGTGACCATATTCCGGCGGAGGGTGGTCAGAGCGAAGGTGGTGGTGGTGGTTCTGGTAAAAAGAAGAAAAATAAAGTTCAAAGTGGTAGCAGTAGTTTGAGTTCAGCAGCATCTACTGGTGCACCTGCACACACTGGATTGCAGTTTCAGGATCTTGTGGGCCCTCAAATGGGCCAAGTGAATTTGAGCCCGACACATCAGCAATCGTTTTCGTACCCAGAAACTGGTTATCCTCCGATGGTTTATGTTACAACTTACAACAGATTTTATCCTTCTTACTATGTTCCATCTTCACCCTATATGTGTGCTGGTCTAGACCAAGACAGCTATCACTTTCAATCACAACCGTTGGTCTCCTTTGAGATCTTTAGTGATGAAAATGCCAATGGATGTTCTGTTATGTGAGACTTGAAAGTGAATACAATGTTGCACTATGGTATGAATATTATTATTATTATTGCCTAGATAGTTTGGCATTGGTGTTTTTGTAACGAAGGAATGTTGGGGCTGGTTTTGCACATCACAAAAGCTGAAATATTGATAGGAATAGGCTTGCATACTTTCTGAAGCATGAAAATAAGAAGTAAGAAATTGGATTTTTTTTTTCCCAATATCCGTTTGTAACTGCAAACTAAACACACTACATTTTCTATCACTTTTTTTAACAGGCTTTTTTTCCTTATTTGTTGAAATTCATGTAAATCCTGTTAATTTGGAAATGAGATTCATCAAATAAGAAATGGAACTCATGTATTTACAGCAGCCTGATTGTTTTAACATTTCCACACTTTCTAATGCAATTGAATGTGACTAGAATAAATTGAGAGATTCAAGTTGAAAGTTTCAACGTTAAAACAAAAGCACACTTAGTATTCTAAATTTTTCGCTTTTTTAAAGTAATTTTGCACTCCTACCGCCAAAACAAACACTTAATATGACTTACATGAATTCTACCTAATTAGAAGTATGTTTGTGCTTTGCATGGTGAGAGAGAAGAAAAGTAAAATAAAGAGGATGAAATGATAAAGAATTACCAAAAAGAGTGGACCTATACCACATAAAAAAGCAATACATGATGAAGATTAGACAGTTTTTATATTGTTATTAATAAGAAAAATGCATTAAAAAGAGTGTCAAAAAGTTTTATGGTGGGATTTCCATGCTAGGTTTTAACTTTGTTTTTATAATAAATTGTAAATCATGGCCTAATGTGGCACCTTTGCTAGTCATTATGTTATGTATTCAATTTTAGGAGAAGGAATTCTCTGATGGTAATAAGAAAAAGTGCATATCATCATCATTGTTAATGGGTCATATTTCCTTCAAAGTTTGACTGCATTATGGAGGGATAGGGATCTCCTCCTATCAAAACCTGTGCTCATTTGCAAAAGGATAAGGCCCAAGATAATCCAGGTGAAAAAAATTGTCATGTGCAAAGCGCAATTTTTGAGGAAAGTGTTTCAGCAAAGTTGAAGCGCTAGCATGAAGCAATATATGGATTATGAATGGGATAAATTTAAGGTTGACATTTTCACTTGATAATTTAAGAGTTAGTGCATTTTGAATAGACCAGACAGAAGGGAAAAACCAAAAGGAATGGTGGGGGACATCTAATGTCAAGTGGGTCGAATTTGTAAACTGGTTTAAGTTGTGCAACTTGGAAGAAGAATCTTTGTTTCCTGTTGCCGTCCTAAAAAGGCCCAAGAAGAGGGTCTAATTTGTAGCACACTTTCTGAGGAAGGAAATGTATAATTTTTTTTCTCACATGTATTTATTTTTTTAGGTAATTCTATTAAGATGCATATAGTCAGATATTAAATATGTGTACTTTTTTTAATAAATATTAAAATCTTAATTCATCATGACATGAGAGAGTAGCAGTAATTTTTATTAGATACTTTTAAATCAAATCTCAGTTGGTGAAGGAAATGTATATATGATCCTTCCTAGGGAATTAGGACTGAAAGTTTGAACAACGAAAATGTTATGTGCATATCAAAGCAGGACCACAAAAAGTTATGTCGTTTGGCTTTAGAATATAGTTATGATATATGTATGAACTACGAAAAGGGATAAAAAGATTAAGTGAAAAACAAAATTATATACAGAATTATATGTCACTTTAATTTTTCGATATTCAAACAGTGACTGTTTTAACATCATAACTTCCATTTACTCCACCTATGAGGACACTTCTTGGTGGGTGGCTAAGCCGTGATTTGTGCCAAGTTTGGTTGCAGGTTTTGGGGACATGTAAGTGTGGATGGACTTCATTTATGGAGCAAAAGTTGAAATTCACTAAAAACACTTTTTGGCCGGGTCTAAACCATGTGACGATTGATATAATCTTCCAAACTTTAACCCTAAACATATACTCCAAAGTGTCCTCTTTCTTTTATAACCTCTTGCTTTACAAACTCATGAATAAAATAAATAATAATATTTTTAACAGAAAAGAAAGCTAAATGAAATACACTAAAGGACAACAAAACAAAAATGATGAAAATATGAAACCATTACATTAATTTTTGAACTCCTATAATAATTATTTTTTTGTACCTTAATAAATAGAATATTTTCTTACTAACAAATAGATAATTACAAAAAATAAAATAAAATATGTAAACATCCTAAGTAATAATGTTTATAAAGAAAAAGGACAAACACAAAGTATATATAAATGTCCAATGATGAATTAATCTTATACTAAATATTGTGAATCATTTATTACTTTTTCAAATTGGAGAATATATATTTAATTAGATCCATCTTGAAAATAATGTCACAAAAAATTCAAGAGCTTGAAGTTTTAGTATATACATATACTAGTAATAGAGAAGAGAAAACACGAAGAAGGTGAATAAGACCTTGTTGACTCTTTTCACATATTTTGTGATAATCCATTTTAAATTGTTTTGTGTGAAAATTGAATTTGCAACTATATACAAAACAAATTACTTATCACATAAAAGGATGGAAGGAGTTTTAAAAACAACCTTAAAATGTTAAAAAAAAAAAAAAGATAGGTTAGCCATTGAATTTCACATGCTATGATTGTCATTGCTTGGTATATAAGTCAATCACCTATTTAGTGTCATGGCATGATGGATAATCATTTTCATTGTATGCCTTTAGTTGAGTTTGAGTTGGATGGAGAAAATAATCCCTAGCTTGGGAATCCTTTTACTTTATGTATAATTTTGATGACTATTGTATAATGCATAATGGTTGGATTGTATATGAATTAGGAAAACTGTTGAATTGAGAAAGCTATGTCAAGCCGAGTAGATGTTAGATACAACAATCTTCTAATCAATATTTGATACTCAAGAACATTGGGAAGAGAATAACTAATGTATTAAAAAAAACCTTCATTGTATTATTTATGCATATTTTTAAAAACTCATTTGCAACCAATTGGAACCTTTCCTTTAGGTAGATCAATGATAATGTATAGATTTAGTTCATTTCAAGAGCTAGTATTTTTCTTTCATAATCTCTCTCTTGTATTCATGTTTCATCACCTTTAAGTAACTTTTTGGCTCAACAATAGCATAAACAAAATTGAAAAATGTTTATAATTATGTGACAAAGAAAATCATAATTCAAATAGAAAATGAGAGGATATTTTACTCATGAAGATGTTTCAATTCTAATAGTAGCATTGCAATGATAATCCATTAACTATATTAGGCACCTTCTTATTATTAAAGATTGTCTTAGCAGTGGTTCTAGTGATGGTGAATTTATGGAAGAATAATGACTATGTGATTCATTGGATATATTTGCTTTTGGAGAATTGGGATGAGTTTGTGTGATATCATTATTTATGACATTATTATGTGGTGTGGTGATAAACTTAAGATTGGTCCTTTATTGGTGGTAGGTTGAACAATATAATCACTAGGTGTGAAAAATAGATCATGGGATAGAATAATGTTATAATCGATGTTATTATTTATGTTAGAAGAATGATTTGATTAAAAAATATATTTTTAGAAAAAAATCCCTAAAAATAAATAACTCTTTAATACTTGTATTTAACAAGTTAAAACCTTACATACTCATCTTATAACTAAGAAAGACACATTTATAAGTTTTATGGTTAAATTTAGTTCTACTAATTTTTGAAGTACTAGCAAAGCATAAGGAACCAAACACATTGAGTTTTAAAAAATCAAGTAATGCTTTTTACAATGTTTCATGTGGAGATGAAGCATTCAAAATGAGTGTGGAAAACATGTTTATGATGTATGCATCATGAAGAACATGATCAATACATCTTAGAAGATTATAATGAATAGTTAAAACCCAAGTAATATTCAATAAATGGTCATGCTCCCTCTATACAATATTATTTTATTATGGTGAACGGACGCAATTAGTTTGATAAACAATTCCTTAAGCATAAAAGTCAAGAGAGGATTCTATAAAAAAAGAATTATCAAGTGTGATTATTTCACCATTTATTTATTTTTAAATTTTAATAAAATATATTATATTAACCAAAATTATTAGGATCTTATCTATTAAAAATGTCACCAGAGATAATTCATTATTTGGAACTTAGTCATAATAATTTTGAACTTAAATATCATTTTTACTATATTAATTAGTTAAATTGAGTTTGAATAAGTGAAACAAAATTCTACATATTTTAGATGCTTCAACTTTACATTTCATAAGATAGATCCAAGTGTATATTGGTTATGATCATCGATGATAATAAGTATATATGTAAAAAGATGAAAAAAAAATCCTAAATGTCAATATCTATCAAATCAAAACATTCATTAAATTTAAATGTGCTAATAAAAAAAGATGGGCTATTATGCTTTGCAATATTACAAACATAATAAATGTATGATCTATTACTCTTCTCAAAAGAAAATTTATTTGGATACTTTCTAGACAAGAATTAGTTGCATGTCCTAACCTAAGATGCTAAACATTGGTAGATAAAACATTAATAAAATCAATAACAATATATGGTTAGAAATAGAACTGATGTAACAATAAATATTAAAATAAACAATTCTTAAGACATATAAATAGGAGTTATAAAATTAACTTAATGGTTAAAGGATGAGGAGGGAGGGAGAGATTGTGAGTTCGAGTCCTTTCTACTAACAAAAAATTAACAAATTAACTATTAACATTTGTTGATAAAAAAAAAAAACTCTTAAGACATATAAACCATTGAATTCTCTTTTGTATAACATATTTTTTAATCAAAACGTAAGAAGCAAGATAACGACTCAGACAATTTTGAAATGAAAATCAAATTAAAAGAGAAGAAAAGGAATATAGAAAACATTGCTCAGGATATGATGTTGAGTGAGAAGGGCACTAGCAAAAAAAACTTAGCAATGATAGCAACAACATCATGCAATTTTGTAGGTACGAGTTTTATATGAAAATAAGAAGAAAAGTATAATGAAGAAAACATACATTGTCGATTGCAACATTGTCTAATACCCAAGAGAAGGTAGAAAAAAAAGTTTTACAATAATAAGGAATATATGAACAGTAACTTAATTAGAAATATGATGACTAGCTGAGATTTGTGACTATTGAGGAGAGTCAAAACCCCTTGATACTTCCCCTTATCCAGAACAAAATTTTGAACTTCACAATCTTTCATAAAGTTTTTAGTTGCATTTGCCTAAAACTGAGGTTGGCCCCTAAACTTTTAGTTTGGAGGGCACTCGTTCCTATTGAAACATTCATCCATTATATATTTTTTACCTTTGCATATTTCATTTTGTTAAGAAAAATACTTACTATAATCTACCCACTTTGTGCATGTTTGCGGTATCATTGAGTTGTCTACAACATAGTTTTTTAAAAGCATTTATTTGTTATTTATGCATTGAGAGTGCATTAAAATTTATGCTATTACAGTTTTATTGGGAAACAAACGTAGTTTTTCTCCTTCATATAATTTCTATCTTCTTTTTAGATGGATAAACCTAACATTTCATTTTCATAGACAACTTAATTTTTCCCATTATCTTTCTCTTTTCTATAATGTATTTTATCACATATATTACTTTCTCTTTTTATATTTTCTATTTTCTTCTTATCTCTTTTTCGTTTCTACCCCCAATCTACCTTATTTTGGGTGGAGGAATATCAGTACATTAATCCCTGAGTTAATCTATATTTGGACCTAAACCATCGTGTATATCAATGAAATAAAATGTAAAATCATTAAAAGAAGTATGTATCTTTGTAGTCCACTTTTAGAAGCCTGAAGCCAAATATTTGTTTTGCTTTTGTAAAGGTTATGCTTTGTTAAATATACAGACATGGACCAATGTAAAAAAAGAACAGCTGAACAAGACAAATACCATTAAGGGTGATACTTCTCGAAAACTAATTGAAAAGCATCTAAAGTTAGAAAATCATGTAATTTTATGAAAGAATTTTATAACACTCCGCACTTTTTAAGAGGGTGGGGCTACCTAAAGATGTTAATTAGTTTAAATATAAATGTCAAATTAATTTTTAAGATTTTATATTGATCGGAAAAAGGTCCATCACAACTTTCGAAATAAAAAGGTTACCTTAAAAATATTTGAATTTTGATTCTTTTGCATTGTTGAATAATATGATAAGAAGGATACAATTTGTACCAAATATAATTATTAAGTTTTATAATCAATCATAATAAGTCTTTATTTATAAAAATCTGTGTCATTCCATCTTAATTAATATGACCATATCATATTACTGAGTGCATCCAAATTCAAAATATTTCATCATTTTCTATCAGTAACTACTAAAAGAATGTTAGGAAACCAAGAGAGTATACGTACTCTGCCCAGGGAAGTCCCGAAAGGCAAAAAGTGAAGCATTTCCATTTTTATGCATGCTTAAATTTAGATTCTTTTACATCTTTTCATATACCTCGAGCATGCATGTTTCTCAATTCAAATATAATGCAAAATCAACTCATAAGAATAGTATATTAAATAACTATCGTACACTTTTCTGATTTCTATTTTAATAGTTTGTTTATAATTCTAATTAAAATATAAAGCATTTTATATATATATTTCAATTTTTAAATAAAAGCTAAATTTCATTGATGTTATATACAAGCAAAACATTTCTATAATTCATGTTCCGACAAATAGAAATACTACTGCAAAATTTTGAAATACCAAAGGAACCAATGATTCTAAGTTCTAAAGGTCTTATGTACACTTTGAATATCAAAACTTCCTAAGAAATACCACCTGACCAAGGTGTCCATAGAAAAGCTTCAGATAATGCAAATTTTCTTTGGCCAGTCTTAGATGCAAATTGATGCTTTTGAAGTCCGTTGATTCATCCCAAGAATGATCACCATTACGGTCACGTCATCATGGTACTTCCTCCTCCTCCCATCCGGAACATTCATCAACTCTTCCATGCTGAAGCCTGCAAGAGAATCACTTACGTAATCTACCATAATACAACATAAATTTATATCCATGCACAGAACGTTTAATTTAGTATGATAACTAAGAAAATGACCTGCAGAGTCAGCCGCTCTTGCAACTAGTTGCTCGATAAGAAATTTTGCTGGATCCCCAAAAGGGTTCCTCAATATATAAGACTCCACAAGCTTTACTGCTTCATCGTTGCTGAAGAAGTCGAATAAACCATCACTCCCAACTATCACAAATTGATCAGAATCTGAGATTTTGTGCACATTCAATGATGGATCAGTTGAAATATATGGCGGGCTTGTAAGATCACGAACTCGAAGGATTCCCATCAATGCGTCATTCAGAATTTTCTGCGCGGAAGAGAAAGAAGAAAATCAAGTCTCTTAACAATAATTGGAGTTTATAATAAACTAGCAAGCTCAATAAATGCAAGACACTTCCATCCATTCATCATTTGTAGCTTGGATATCAGTGTAGGGTTATTACAACTTTATAATAACCTATGTCTTGGCTTCTTTAAACAAAGAAAATCACAATTCAAAATCTTTAGGAACCTTATTGACTAAAATAAAAGAGTGCCAACCTTTTTCAAGTATCCCACTCCTAAAGCTCGTGTAACCTTGAGTTTTCCCTTCACTTTCCCTGCTACTATGGTTTTAGGATCATCAGGATGATCAGCAAGAAGTCGAGTTCTTTCAGCTTCATTGTCAACAGTATGACTATCTGTGAGCTGGATAACCTTCAATCTCCCATTCCCATTCATTCCGTTATCTGTATGGCATGTTGCCAATATTGCTCTGCTGTCGCCTAGATTAAGTGTATACAAATCATTCCCATGAAGAAGCACAAGTAAAACGCAAGATCCAACAGAAACTAAATCTGGACGTTCCTCCATTTCCTGCTCTACCATGTACAAGAAATCATTCTCAGCCTGACTAAGAACATGCTGGAAGCCATCAAGAACTGTAGCATGTGAAAATGATTTAGGAAATGCTTCTGACTTGGAAGGTGGAGTACTGCTTGCAAAACAGTCAAGACTAGAATTGTTTCCCTTAAATGCTGACAGACTGTGATGCTCCCGAAGAATGAGACTATCATCCAAATTATATTGAAAGGATCCACCAATACCCACATTGTTAGAAGCTTTTACGGAATCTGGTTCTAAATCCCAGTATAACATATTAAAATAAGATACGAGAGTGTCATAAAGGGTACCAGCCAGAAAGTCAGCTGCATCTCTCCCATTAAAGCCATCATAAATTGCACAGAAGAGCCACCCATTTTCTTCAGAACAAACTGCTTGAACTCTATCTTCACCAGCAGCTCCTCCAGCAACTTGAACTTCCATGGCATTAAGAAAACCTTCACTTCTGGAAGGAGTACTCATGGATTTTAACGTACAAGAGTCATATTCAAGCATATTACTTGGAGTGGATGGGCTGCAACTTAGGTTTGACAAACTACTATAGATAGAAGATGATAGCATGTCCAACTTTGGAAAACTTGGCGAAGAGGGTACCCTACGAAACGATTTAGGAGAGTCCAAAGTTGGAAGGATTTCTTCTCCTATTACTCCATTGCAGATGTTTGTGTTGGCGAGTGTAGCATTTGCGCTTAAGGCAGCGCCAGACAAGCAAGAGAAGCTGCTTATTCTGTGGATTTCATTGCAAGGTATACCTTTATCACTATTGCATTGATAGCCAAAACTTATTTTAAGTTCATCTTCGGGGCTAAGCATGCTTATCTCCTGGTTTAAGAAATCCATTCTCAACACTATCAATATCACATCACTGGTATATAGGTCTCAAGAGAACTTTCAGACACGAAATGTAATTGAACAGCATCAACACACATGCACATGTATCAAGTATGAGCATGAAAGGTGAGAATGGTTAATCTTAACCAAACAAGCATACATAGATGATCAAGATTGGTTTTACTCAACTAATCCTGACCATCTATATAGGGTTGTATGGTCAATATTAACTCTTCCCATGTTCTCACGCTCTCACCTGATATGCTCCTGATATGTGTGTGTGTAATGTGCTAGGAAAAGCCATTTTATTCCATAGAAAACTTGAACAAAAGATTTTCCAGATTGTGGAAAGAGAGCTCAATTCATATACTTAATAATGCTATAATAACAGTTTTTATTCAATAAACTTTAAAGCCTGAACCACATACAGGACTAGTTACCATTAATTCAAATAAAGAAATGACAACAAAGACAAATTTAGTTTGAACAAAAACAAATAACATTCAAACAATACCACCAATTTGAAGTAAAATTTTCAAGCATTGAAATAGGGTGACAAAATTAAACATAACAGACCTAAAATTTTATAGACATTTGACTGAAAAACCTTAAAGTATCAGTGCTGCCTTCCCTAATATAAATCTGCACAAATGGGTGTCTAGCATTTTAATAAAATCTCCTCAGATATTTATGTTTGCATTCTTTGAACCATATGTAGGAAATAAGATTTTGTATTTTGACGCCCAGCTAAGAAGATTTCATACTATAGAATATGAGGAAAGTCCGTAAAGCAGACAAAATATGAGGAAGGCCAATGACACTAAAACAGGAAAACAACAACATAATCCAAATCGTGAAGCCAGCACAAATTATTCACAACAACTGGAAAAGGAAAAGAAATTCACTAAAATAAAATTCAAGTTTTAACTAACGCTAGATTCATTCCTTGTAGGCTACACATATTCAACCTCAGATCATGTCTCTCACAATTTGCATGTATTTAAATTCTGCCATTTCACATTCACTCCAACAACAAAAAAAAAACAAATTCTTTTATAGTTAAAGATTCCAAGAGCTTCTTCAGGCCATCCCTTCCCACAGAGACCCTCAGAAACAAAGAAACGAAGAAGAAAGGACATCAATTGGTCATCCCTTTTTCATAGTATAGAAAGGGGAAAAAACAAATATAGGGTAAATATTATTGAAACAATGAGCTTGTTTACTCACTTCCAATCCCTCTCTCTCTCTCACAGTGAAGCTTCATTGATATTAGTTACAATTATCACAACACTTACCCCTAGTAAGAATGTAATCAACAAACTAGCACTAAGAAAGCGCATTTTGCATCAGTTCCCATTCGGTGATTCTTTAAAAAATTTCAAGGGGAAAAAAGATTAAAATTTTTCCTTGGAATTCCAATTGGGCATTTTTATTTTTTTTTGGCAAAACAAAGAAAACCCACAAGAGAGAAAGACACAGAAATGACAAAGGAAACACGAAACACAAAATCTCCATCACACATGTTATATGAAAAAAAAAAAAAAAAAAAAGGAAAAGGCACTTACGAATAGATAGCGGAGAATGGAAGCAAAGGCAAGAGAGAGTGACAGAGCTCAAAATGCAGCTATGCAAACGCAGTGAAACGCAAAGATATAGTGCTGTGGAATATAGAGAGAAAAGAGGGTAAAATCAAAGAGAAAGAGAAAGAGAGAGAAGCATGTGAAGAGAAGAGAGAAAGGGTGAGGAAGAATGAGTGTTGAAATGAAAGGAAGAAAGCGAGGTCGTTGGGAATTCGGATGGTAGCGAAGGGAAGAAGAGTGGCGTTCGTGTGGAATTGTCTTTCATGGCTCACGTTTCGGTCTAACTTAAACAAACCCGGTTGGTTCCTTTTCTTCATTTTTTTTTATAATTTCTTCATTCTTTTTTCTACAAATACCTCAACACCACATTTCTCTTCTTTGGATTTCCAAATTTTGTAATCAATATATTAAAAAAAACATAACTTAGATATAGGTTATATCTTCTTTTATTTTTTTTATCATTTAATTAGTATATAATATTTACTAATTTGATTGCTTATTAATCTCTAATAAAAAAATCGATATCTTTAGTAGAGTTTTTTTTTAAATTATTCTTAATTATATTTTTTTATTTATAAAATTTAAACTTAAAAATTTGTTTGAAATATTCAAGTTTGCTTCTACTTAAACACGGTGATAAATATAAATTATATTTCGTATAGATAGTTAATAAATTAATTATAAATTCTTCAATATTTAATAAAGAAAAAATAAAATATGTAATCATAGTGTAAAATATTTTTATATTATTAACTAATTATAAATTATTATATATGATAAATTTGTTGATTTTAATAATTATTATCTTAAAAATTATATTAAATATATTTTTAATTATTTTATATTATAAAAGATC
>JAMLFT010002727.1:0-24336 GCA_026544285.1 Pachyrhizus erosus | reverse complement strand
TAGGTCTTATAAATATTAAAAAAATTATTTATAATTTTTTATTTTTTATTATTAATTTTTTATTTTATAAAATATATTAAAATTTAATTTAATTTTAATAATTTATAAATCAATTTAGTATTAATAAAATAAAATAAAAAAGCAAAATTAATTTGACAATATTATCCAAATGATCAGAATTATTAATAAAATTTATTTTAACATATTTTATAAAATTAATAATCAAAAATAATTTTTTAATATTCATAACGATAAAAATAAAATATTTAGTAATAATTCTAATTAAATAATAAAATATTTAATATCTCTTTTGAGCCTGTTCACCGCCCCCATAGAAAACTCATTAATTAGTTGGAGAAATCTAAAGTCCTCTTTATGCGGGCATTGTCTAGTTTGTCAAAGATCGTCTGCACTTTGCCACATTCTGCACTTAGGAAGATACTGTATTTATATCTTTTCAAGAAACTATTAATAAATAATTTCAAGACATTAGTAATTAAAAATAAGAAAAAAAAATATTAAGAATATGATTCCATCATGCTTATAATTTTTATAACTAAATTTTGTTATTTTCAGAAAAATATAAGGACAGGTAGGCAGATACATCATTATTACTCATTAAAGCAGGGTAAGAAAAAAAAAAAAAAAAAAAAGAAGAATTGATTCCTCTTTCCCACGTTACCGACTTGATGACCGCTTAAGAAATCAGCAATTGAAATGGGTAGTCCACTCGGCCAACCCACCCATTCCTCTAACTCCCCCGGTGGAGACCTTTCTTTCTTTCATCCAACGGCTAAGCGTTTCATTAAGATGCCACGCGTCACGAGGATATGCAGATTGCATTTGATCTCACGATTCCGCGTCACACAGTGTGCATCTGCGTTCGCAATGCGATTCGCTCTATGAAGAAAAGAGAAGGATGGTATAAGGTGGGTGGTGAGTTTAATAAGAGAGTCTCGTAAGATACGGTTATAGCTGTGGAGCGAGTCTCTCGTAATTTGATTCAAATAGATCCGCAAAAAGAACAATGATGACCAATCTGCAAATACAAACAGAGGAATACCCTCCGAGTCAAACCCCACTTCTAATTTCAATTCAACAAGGGAGAGAGAACGAGAACGAGAACGAGAACGAGAACGTGAATAGTAATGATAATGAGCATAAGAAGAACGAAGACGAAGACGGCGACGGCGACTGCGAGAATGAGGAGAATGATAATGAGGAGACTGAAGTGGAGAAGAGTCTGGCCCGGTTGGAGCGCTTTCTGACGGTGTTAGGGTTCAACCAGGATTCGGCGTTGAGTTTGGTGGTTTCGTGGAGCGTGTTCGCGGCGGTAGGAGTGGTGGCGCCGCTGGTGGCGCTGTCGATGTGCGAGTGTCCGGAGTGCGAGAGGTATGAGATTCAGAGCTTTGAGATGGTGATCGTCGCTTTTCAGGCGAGTCTCGCCGCTGTCTCCTTGCTCTGCCTCTCCCACAACCTCCGCAGGTACGGTCTCCGGAGGTTTCTCTTCGTTGACCGCTACTCTGGAAAGATGCATTGCTTTCACCGCGACTATGTCGCTCAGATTTCGGTCAGTTTCCTTATCGAATGCTAATTTTGTTCTCTTTCGCTAGCTCGAATGTTCATTGCTCTGTTTCTGATCTCCATGCATTGTAGTTTAATCATTTTACTTTCTTGCTTAATTACTTTATTTGACACTAGTTCTGGTGAAAATTTTCGACTGTACTTGGCGTCGTTAGGGTTGTTGCTCAAAACCAGAATTAACTGCTGCTTGTTCTATTTTTGTCATTATTATTTTTAAAAATTTGCCTTGATACAAAACCTAGGTACAGTTCCCCTGGCGTTTTTACTGATATTTTCCAATCAAAATTAGAGTTACACTTCACGTAACAAAGGTTTGCATTAAATGTCAACATAAATTGCTGAAGTGAAACTCTGACTCTGTTTGGAGAACATTAGCAAAAGCCTAAGTAACTGTATTTAACTTTTGCCCAAAATAATACATGCACCGATAGAGTAATTCAATCACAAACTGCCATATTAGGTTAGTTTGTTAAAAGTCACCTTTCAAAGTCGTACCCATATGATTTCTAATTAATTCAGAGTAAAAATTTTATGCCTATTGAACACTTTTTTTTCACTATCACTAGGGATCTATGCGCATGCTTTTTATGTGGGTGTTGCCGTGTTTCCTTCTGAAGACAGTTCGAGAAATCATTCGCATTTTCTATGTACAACATGGGTCCTGGTGGTTATCGTTTGCTATTTTATCTGCTTTGATTATATCTTGGACTTATATGAGTACAATCTCTCTGTCGGCCTGCATTTTGTTTCACTTGGTCTGCAGTTTGCAAGTGATCCATTTTGATGATTACGGGAAGCTCTTGCAAAGGGAGAATGATGTGTTAGTTTTTATGGAGGAGCACATTCGGCTGCGCTATCATCTCTCCAAGATAAGTCATAGGTTCAGAATCTATCTTCTTCTAGAGTTCTTGGTCGTCACAGCTAGCCAGGTTGTGACGCTTTTGCAGGTCACTGGATATGGTCAAATGCTTACCTTCATTAATGGTGGAGATTTTGCTGTAAGTCCAACTCTTTATGTTCACAGTGTTTATGTGGTTTGATTGAAGGAAATAGTTCCTTTCACCTCACCATTTCTTTTTGTATTGTTGTTTCTTTTAGGTATCCACACTGGTTCAGGTGGTGGGTATCATTATTTGTCTGCATGCTGCGACTAGAATTTCTCACAGAGCTCAAGGTATTGTTTCCCTTGCAAGCAGGTGGCATGCAATGCTAACGTGCACATCTTCTGATGCACCTCAATTGAGAAGCTCAGCTAGTGCAGGGAGCTTGGAGGCTGCAAACCATTTAAACGCAATACATGCAGACTATTCTGAAAGTGATCTAGAGTCAATGGATAATGCTGGAATGTTTATGAATACCCAATGGACTTCCTATGTGTCTTCACATCACAAGAGACAAGCTTTTGGTATGTAATTCAACCACCTTCTGTCTGTAAACTGATGATCTTTACAAGTTTTTTTAATTCGTGATAAAAATAAAATGTTGATAGAAACATCCTATATGCTTCATCAGTGCTATCTTATAATTTCATCCTGCATGAGAACCTAAAATAATCTGATAATGTTGCATGAAATGCTGCAAATGGTACAGGTGTGTTGCAAGACCAAATTGAGATGAGTTAATGCTTCAAGGACAGATTAGTAAAATTAGAACTTGGAAAGATCAAAGAAACATGTATAGAGAGTAGTTTTCTGGATTCATTAATTTGTGATTCCTTTATTGTAAAATTTGTATCTTTATCTTGTACATTCAAGGCATTTTGAAAACATTTAGTCTAGCTAAAGAGGTATTTAGCATATCTAAGAGATGGACAAACAAATGACTGCTAATTTCCACTAAGGCTATATCTGATTGATGTTCATTTGCAATATTCATCTCCAGTGTTCATGGACCAAAGCTAGCTTTATATGGCTACGTCGTTTTAATAGAGCAGGCTATGCAAGGATTTATTTATGCTACTATCTGATTAGATCAGAAAATTAGTTTCTTAGAACCATCTTCCATATGTAATGTAGTGTGCAATAAACATGCCATATCTCTAGAAAATATTGAAAGCTTAAGTTTCATTTTACATGTATGGATTACGAGGTTATTCTGTTGTCCTCATAATAATTACTATATAAATCACCATTATTGCCAATGTGAATTTTTTCATTGGGTATTTTGTGAGATTAGTGCACTGAACTTTCCTTGTTCATGTGTATGACTTAATTTACTTTTGATATCTTGGCAGTCATGCTAAATTACACGTGTGATTTGCGAATTAACTCTGCTTATGGAGTGTATTTTCAAGTTGAGGAATTTTGTTCTTTCTGGTTGAAACACTTGAATGCAGATTGTTAGCTGGTTTTATGTCTACGAGGAGGATCTCATGTTTATTGATTCCTTTAAATATGCAGTGATGTATTTGCAGACAAATCCAGGAGGAATCACTATATTTGGATGGACAGTCGACCGGTCTCTAGTCAACACAATATTTTTCCTTGAATTAAGTCTGGTTACCTTTGTTCTCGGTCAGACCCTAATCTAAGGATAAAATTTGCACAATGACACCCAAAAAAAAAAAAAAACCTTTGGATTTAGGTCTTCCAGGTTATCATTATCATTTTGATTGAAAGTCCTCCACTAATATGTCGTGCCAGAATGTCGCATGCACACAGTAGCCATGCACAGAAGTAGAAAAACAGTGTATCTTGCCCACCCGGGGACTTGCAATTTGTGGCACACTGCTATTAAATGCCTTGGTCTCTTCCCCAATCCCCAGCAACACAGATGTCTCCCAAATGCTGTTCGTCATTCTCATTCCTCTCGTCAGCATACTGAGTAGATCTTGTGACTTCTAATTTGCACATCACGCGAGCAAACTTACCTTACCTTAAAAGATTCTTGCAGTTTTGCACCTACTTGGGCTCCTCAAAGCAGTATTTCTCAAATTGTTCCGATTCATAACCTAAGGTTTGCAGTTTGCACCATCTCATTTGAAATGAAAGGATCGTAGCTGTAGTCATGTCTCCCCCAGCATTGAAGATTCCATCCTCTGGACATCTGTGACCTTTATAAGAGCGTTCTCCTGTTGAACTCGTATGTCTTTTGCTTTTAAGTAGTTGGAAGCAAGAAAAGGTGTTGGGCACGTGGACATAAAGGATTAAATTTTCAGATAACAACATGGAGAGGAGAACCCAAGGATCGCCAAGTGTCGTGGACAGTCGTATTAACGGGTAATGTTGCTTGCAAATTCTGATTTAGTTAGTTTACAGTGATTTTTTTTTTTTTTATTTGAGATATGGTTAAGGTTGATTTACATAGTGTAATAAACAATGATAGAGTTGCTGACCTAGTAGCCGATCAGCCTATAACATGTTTCAAGCAAGTAACCTATGTCCATACTTCATCTTGGAAACAAGTGGCATTAAAATTAAGAAATCGGTTGCTGGTTGTTGGTAAGCGACGAGAAAATGATGTTTTGCGTATTCAGACAAGTGCACCAACCCTTGTCCATTTTCTTCACAATTTGTTAATTTCTTTTATCAAAACAAAATTCATCATTTTTTTAGTAATCATTACGAAATAAAATTATAAATTATAAGGGAGAAAATTTATGTAACACTTATTGAGATGAAGATAACAAAAATTGGATAAGGTAGTTTAGGCATGGACAAAAAATGCCAATTAGAAAAATATATTGCATATATTTTTTAGTCTGAACAAAAAAGGGAAGAGGAAGATTAAAAAGGACATTAAAGAATATTATTAAAGAAAATTTTAAATTTAATATTTATGAAATTTTAGTTTTTAATTATGTTAAATGACGTTATGTGATTCATGTAGTTGATTTTATCTAAAGTTTATTGTTGTCATAACCATTAATTGATCGCAAATTGATGTTATTTATTACATAAACCATGATGATACTTTTTTTAATGAGGTATTTACTACAAGTATTTGTTTTTAATTTTTAAATTGTTTAATAAATAATGGTTAAAATATAATAAATTATTCAAAAAAATTTCGTTAGTTTTATTTTCATACATTATTTATTATTTTTATTATAATTTATTGAAAATCAAGGAAGAATTAGACTCAACTTGTCCTCTAAGTCTCTAACCTAACCTGGCCCAAAATGATTTAAATGGGTTGAGATTTAAAAATAAAATTAATATATTTTAATGACTTTGAGTTGTTTCAATCCAGTTTAAAGTTTTTTACTTTTAAAAAACATTAATAAATATATCTTTGTATAATATAATGTTATTATTCATTTTAAAATATATATTGAAAATATATCTTAAGTTTTATTTTTAATTTATTTTTAAGAAATATTTGATAATCTTTATATAATATTAAAGTTGACATATTAGTAGTAGTTAGTTTGAATTGACTTCAAATTCAAGAAATTTAATCTAATAAATCTTTAAGTTCAAATTTAAGAAAATTGAGATAAAATCGTCCAAATCTGTCTCTTGTTCACACATTCAAAATTATAAAATTACTATTGATAAAAACTATACGTAAAATTCATTAAAAAATAGTTTCAATACTAATGCTAAAATTTGTTGCAAATTATAAGATTTGAAGTAAAACTAATAAGATAGATAGGTCTTGTAAAACCATGATTTTCAATAAATTTAAAGCAACCGTAAAGTACATCCCAAATCGTTTAAATGCCTAATATAATAACCTTTCTCGTTACCATAATCCGTTTTAAAAAGTGTAACTAACTATGATTCAATTTAAATAAATATCCATACGGGAATAAATTATTCATTTCATTTATTTCACGTAATTTAAAAAACATGGGTATAAACATAAAAAGAAAAGTAATATTTTCACATCAATAATGTGTAGAAAAATTAAACTTGTGTTTCAAAATAATCACAGCCCGTATAAAAAAAAAATTGAAATGTCACCTTAAAAATGAATCCATTGAATATTGTTAACTTTACTAAAACACTGCTTTCTACTTTTGTCGCATAGATTGCTTTGGTTGACGTCCCCTAACAGAGATAAGATAAAATGAAAATATAAAATTAAAATGAATCCCCTCAAAAAGCCTCGTGCTTCAAACTTTAAATTCATAGCTCCACGTCCTTCCATCATGGACCAACATTCTGGAATCTGCTGACTTTTTGTATGGATCAAGTACTGCTCTTGTATAAAAGTATGTAGAACAGTAGTAGAAAAGATGAACGTTTAAAAACCGTTGTAAACATGCACTGTAAGCAAGTTTTAAGTAAATATCGAAACTTTTCTCTATGTTTTGACCAATTTCAATCATCATATCCAAAGTAAATTGTTAATTAACAAATCCATTTAAAGCATCTCCCCAATTCTTCAACATAGTCCTCATTTACCACAAGATATGATCGCCTACAACAGATCGTATTGCTACAACTTCACAGCAAGTAAAAATGATTTGCACATTTTCACGTAGAACACTGGCAACTAAACAACCCCACGAACCCCTACACTTGGCAAGCCTAATAATATAATTTATGTCAAAGCCTGCCTTCTACCAACTGAAACGAAGAAAAAAAATAAAACCGAGTAAAAAAGAAAGCACATAGCTTATGCTTTACTGCACTGCCCATCCAGTAAATGATGCTGAATGGGAGGGATGTGGATGATTTACATCTTTTAGCTAACCCATCTCCCAGCTGTACCAATTAATAGAATTATCAATTATATTATGAGGAATATAACAATGTATCAATTATTGCAGAAATCACGAACGCGAAACAAGAGGATCCAATCTCAAAATAAATAAAAACCCCTCAACAATGATGTCTAAATGTTTGGGGGAGAAGCATTTTAATACCACGCTGCTGAACCAGTTGACTACTTGACTCCTTTAATGGGTAAAGGATAATTGGAATATTAAGAAAAAAATCACAGGGAACCATATAACCAACATTTAATTCCCAATAAGATTTAAGTTTTTCCACATAAAAAAACTCAATTTGAGCATCATTAAATTACCCCATTGAACCAAAATGAGATCTAGTTCTGCGCTCCTGATTTAACTGGCACAATGCCTCATGGTCGTATTTTAAAACTAGCCATGCAATTTCTCAATATTAGACATCTGGACAATTTTCCGGTGGCAAAATTCATCATTTCAAACTGCTACAATGTAGCCAGTGCACGAGTCATAAAACTCGAATATTGTCATTTGGAACAGGGAGCCAATTGACTAGAGGCAACACAGTATTTAGTAGTAATTTGTACAAGTGAACATGGATTTTTGGCACAGAAAATGCCACAAATTTACTGAAACTAAAATAAATACCAGGTTAGGTTAGACACAGGAAGAATCATAAATTACAATATAAAGATCCTGGTCAATTTTTTTCCAACTAGAAACGGGGAAGTTTACTAATAGAGGCAACACAGTATTTACTAGTAACTTGTACAAAGTGCGCATGGATTTTTAGCACAGAAAATGCTACAAATTTACTGAAACTAAAATAAATACTAGGTTAGGTTAGAGACAAAAAAAAAACATATATTACATTATATAGACCCTGGTCAATTTTCTTCCAACTAGTAACGGGGAAGTTTCATAATTATTACCCATGGAAGAGATGAGTTTCTCCATAAAATACAGATTAGTAATTGCTCCTAAAGATGCTTTAGTCAAAACGCTTAACCATAAATTTAACAGAACTTTCAAGGAAACAATGATGGTTCAATGTCATAATCTATCACAATCCCATTCTAGGAAAAATAATATGGGTAAGGGAGACCATATCACCATAATATAAGAAATTACTACAGCATAGTTAAAGTAAATAATTCAGATCTTTAAAATCTATGAAGATAAAACAACTGGAAAAATGCATTATAACAAACCAAGTTTTGCATTGTACCTCTAGAGAGACTGAAGAAACAACTAATTGAAGTTCTATACTTTAGGATATACCGGTAACCTCCTCAACCTGCTTGCTTTGATACTTGATACTGCAGTGCAGACAAATATCATAAAAAATCCTTGTACTTATCAAAACTTCAATCTTCAGACGATGAATAGATATATGATAATAAGATAACTGTTTTGCTAACTTTCCACTTCTTTAATTAAAGATTTTTTATACTCCTAGTAAACAAACATTTTGAGGGATGAAAAGCTAAAATTAGTAGTATATTTCCTTGTCATGGAGAAGAGGGGAAAAATAAATATTCTAAAAAAAAGGTTAAAAGTAGGCTTAAAGTACACAAATAAGAACCCAGGAAAAAAACTTAAGTTAGAAACTTAAGGAACATCAATCATTGTTCATTGACAGTATGGCCTTGCCACAATACAATTGGTATAAAAAAAATTTAGTTATTAATACAAGACAGTGCCTGTTCAAACCAAGAAGAGCACAAAAATGTTTTCGAGCAAAGCTGTTAGACATCACCCATTATTAGGGGATGATTTTCTAACATGTAAGTATCATGGGAAAGAAGACCCATTTTTCACATTAATTGAGGCTTAGTGTTCACAATTCAAAGGTCAAATAAAATTTTAGCTCATAAACAAAGCTAATGCAAAAAATCTTTTATCATGGCCTAAATGTTAATCACAGGAACCCATGAAATTCTTTGCAATTTACTTCACTTGGGTACAACAACTGAAACATTCACCTATGGTAGCAAATAAATTTTAGTATAATCAATTCATTACTTCCAGTCCAATGAAAATAAAGAAGGTAATTTCCTTTAAAAGCAGCCACTGAGCTCAGAGAAGAGGTTGTGGCCACTTAAAACCCAAAGTGATGATTGATTCCACATAAAATTATTACATCCACAATAAAATAATTTATAGTAAATCATGTCATCCTCAAAATTATATTGGGGATAGTACTTCAAATGAAACTGATGATTTATATAATTGACCAATAATTTGTGCAAGTAGCAATCTTGTGATGAACAAATACACAACCAAGTACATTAAACCCTCCATCATCACCAACCCCAACCCCCAAAAAAAGAACCAAAACTAACATTAAAAATCAGTCGTGCTAGCAGGATAACTTCAGATTTCAAACATTATCTCTCTCACAGACAATACATATCCTCATTCCTTAATATCCAAGATATCAAAGAATGCATTACCTTTTAATGCATAATGTCATTCAATTTCTTTGATAAGATGCACAGAAGGTCCTCTTCCACTTCACATCAACCGTCTCTTGCAAACACAACGTGAATATTAAAAAAGAAAGAAAAAACAGCAGCTAGAAAATCCAGTGTTTTAATACTCAAAACCAGATAAAATTTGTTTACAATATGCCAATGGAAATATGTTACAAAGTTTCAGCAGACACTGAATTCCTAATTTTAGAAGCCAATAATGCCACACCTTGAGCAGCAAGCCATGTCCCAGATGCATTTCTATATAATGATCAAGCATCAAGAATGTTAACCTGAAATAAATTTGGTTCCCAGGAGGTAAAAGAATACATCTCTGCTAAACAAATAAGTTCCTGCTAAAAAACAGCACGAATGATCGTCTAACAAACAATGCTTCCAACTTCCATTCAGTGCATACCCTCACCTCATACACAAACATTCAGTGGAGTGTGTTAGAATGACTATTGAGACATAGCTTTCGTATGCACCATTCTTAGCCAAAAATTCCACCAGTCCCTGATTCACCCTGCTGCAACTCCTTCTGGCGCTGCTCCTCTAAAGGATCGGGACTCTTGTATATTCTTCGCACACGCCTATTTATATGATGAAATTACAAAACTTGTCAAAAATGAAAGTTTTTGATAGATGTTATACAGACTCAACAAATCTTTTGCCCAGACTACAGAACAGCTATGTAAAGTTTTTCTTAAAAACAAATTGCACCAGCATTTCCTAATAGGTCAAAATACCTGTCCTGAGCATGTTGAGCAGGGAATGTAGGCATGAATTCTTTACTTTTTGGAAGGGGAACTTCACAAAACCACTCATGATTTAGAGCAGCTTCAGCAGTGATCCGCTGCATAAAATAGGTCTCATCTTAATATTCAGACAAGTAATCATTACCAAATTAATTCATGTAGCTCAGGTAACGTTTACCTTTTCAGGGTCATAAGTTAGAAGCTTGTTCAACAAATCAAATCCAGAATCAGAAAGAACAGGGGATCCAGTGAACGATGTGGCAGGAAACTTTTTACGCAGTAGGTTGTACCTGAAAGGAACAGTCCGGTTGTTAATACAAAATAGAAAAGTTGTTCAACAGTACAAGTCACCAAGGGAGGCCAGATAGTCAGACCAGAACCACCCAAAGTTGGAAGCCTGGGAAAACAGTGGCAAAACATAAGCACAATATAATCAAACAGTAATTTTTTAAATAAAGGAAATCGTAAGCACTTACTGGTGTTTGACAAAATTGACCTTGACTCCAGGTAATTTTGAGAACCCAGGCCAAATTGTTTCATTTGGGGTGCCAAGAATCCGGAAAATCTACAATTTGAATAACAGAAGTCAGTAGTGCAAAATAACCACCAGGTGGTTAAGCACAAGACATCTGCTATAAAAAAATAACATCGAACATACCTTGTCAAGTTGATCAAATTCTGTTTTCCCATTAAACAGTGGTTCCTTAGACAATAGCTCAGCCATTATACAACCTAAAGACCACATGTCAATGGCTGTTGAATACTGTTTTGCCCCCAGAAGAAGTTCAGGTGCCCTGAGAAGAAGGAAGACAAATAAATGATCTCATCTTTAGCAGAGAATATAGTCAAAAACTTATCAAGATAAACAAGTAAAATGAAAACCAGTGCAACAAATGAAACACCATAGTGTGATGAGTTGACAGACTAACTGGTACACTCAAATGTAAAAGCGTTGATGCTGCATAAAAAGGATGGATAAGTATGTAATACATGGACCTAAAGTAACAACTAACTGCCAACCAAAAATTCATGAGAAAATAATCAACTATACTTAAGAATGCAATACCAAATAGCCTATGATGTGAATACACACACAAAGATAAAGAAACAAATTACATATATAAGCAAAATAGCACTCACCTGTACCAAAGAGTAACCACCAGGTGTGTATATGGCTTTAAAGGACTCCCATACTGTCGAGCCAAGCCAAAATCACAAATTTTGAGCTCACCCCTATTATTTAGGAGCAGGTTTGAAGTTTTTAAATCCCTATGAAGCACCCAGTTGTCATGAAGATACTTCACACCTTCTAAAAGCTGGATCATCAAGCACTTCACTTCACTCTGGCTAAAAGGTTGCTTCATTGCCTCCATTAGTCCTTTGAGGTCATGTTCCATATATTCCATGACCATGAAAATGCTATCAAGGCTACTTCCTACCACTACTTCTTTAACGTCAACTATGGATGGGTGGTGAAAAGAAAGAAGAATGTTTATTTCCCTAAGAGAAGTCAGTGGGAAGCCCTCTTTTTCCTTCTCCATCTTGACCTTCTTCAATGCTACAATTTCTCCAGTCTTTTTATCCCTAGCCCTATATACAACACCATATGTTCCTTCATCTATCTTGTTAAGTCTCTCAAACTCATCAACACTTCTACAACCCTGAAGCATGTTGACTGTTCTTTGCGGTGGAGCAGGAGGTTCTGGAGTCTCCCGGCCATCATCTTCATCTTCAGAATCTGTGTCTGAGTGACTGACACTGGTTTCACTTTTCCTACCTTGAGCATCAATCTCCATGTAGTCCTCCTTCTCCGAGTCAATACCAGGGTGATCATCACCACTGGACGTTCTCCCAACACGAACACCTCTTTCTTCAGATTCAGATGATCTGGCTCTAGCTCCTTCAATACCTTCCGTCTTGGATTCCTCAGGGCTCAATAGCTTGTTCCTTAGTCTACCATCCATTAAATCAGGAGACACCCTCCTCCTCCGTTTGGGCATTTCCTCATCATTGAGGATCTCACCCTCATCACCAGGAGAGTTATCTCCAGCTGCCCATCTTGAAGACAATATATTACGAGTTGGGACATAATCTTCACCCTCTGGATGCTCAGCTTCCTGATCATTACCCCACCTACCTTTCAACGGTGATGAATGCAAACCTAAAGGAGAGAGCAAGGTAACCTTTGATGCTGCATTCAGTTGAAGATCCTCAGTCTCCCTGTTCTTGACAGGATGTATTTCAACTCCACCATCCAGAGCATTTGGTGACTGTGACTGATGGAACACCTTTGGCAAAGGAGGCGGAGGAGGAAGTGCAGCTGTCACCACAGAGGCGGAAACCCTAACTTTGGATGACTCGTTGACATCCTTGTCATCCTGATCCCATACAATGGGCGAAAATTTCCTTTTCCTTTCTGGAGCCGGTGGAGATCGAAACCTGGTTTCTTCCAACATGGCAACCTCGGAGTCTTTTACACCCGATTCTGATTCAATAGCATCATCAGAACCACTCTCACTGGAAAGCTCGCCAGGCTCTCTATCCACTGCCTTGAGAGAGAAACCACACCGGCGAGGACCAAGGCCACTGCTGCCAGAGTCACTCCGACTCGAAGAGGATCTGTAACCACCATTAACACCTTCCCTCTCCTTAATATCCCTCTGCCTCACCCTAACCCTGTCCCTTGACCCACCCCTCACAACATCACCACCGCCATTTCTAACACGATCGTAATCCTCTTTCGAATTCGAAAATCCTCGTCTAGAAACTTCCAACTTAGATTCACGCTCCCTAAACTCGTTTTCGCGGTAACCTCCATGTCTCCCAGCCGCCATATATCTCTAGCTACCTAAATTCGTGAATTACAAGGGAAAACCCTAATCCCCCCCTTTGCAACGATTTTTTTTTAAAAAAATTGTTTTATGGAACCCTAAACCCAAAAACAATGAATCCCCGATAATTAAAAATTGAAGAAGGCGCGAGATCTGATGGAGATTGGAAATGAAAGAACGAGGTAAAATTGAGAAATACGAGGGGGAATACAATAGGAATGTAAAGAGGGGATTAGAATTGAAACCCTAGAAAATTAGGAACAGTGGGAAAAGAAGAGAGAGACTGATAGGGGCTTACCGATGATGATGAAATTGGATATTAAAAGGGGAAGAGCGAGAGAGGCAACGCAATCGAATAAGCGAAGCGAAGCGATTCGATGCGGCTGCGAAGAAGAAGAGAGAGAGAGAGAGAGCGACCCTTCGTCGAGGAAGAAAATTGGGCCCAAATAAGCGAGGGCGACAAAAAACGGGGATAATATTATCAGGACAATCCTCATTTTATTTTTTTTTTGCTGAATTATCAGGAGTTCGTTTTCCCCAAATTACATAGCTTCCTTTCTTCTTTTTTTTATTACGTTTAACTTCCAATCTAAGTCATCAAAAAATTGAACTTAATAATATAATTTTTTAACATAGTTTTAATACAGATTTTTATTATTGATAAAATTATTAAAAATTAAAAATAAATGTATTTTTATTTCTTTTTCTTTTCGTGAGACTCTCACTAATTAATTAATAACTTTCATTAATTACTCGAGGTGATGGAGAAGGATTTTGAATTTTCTATTTTGACTATGAATGAAAGAGTAACCTAATAAGCCAACAAGGGTGAATAAAGTGAGACACGTATCATTGTAACTTCATTGGTCTCTTTTGATACAAATGATACAGTGAAGTAAAAATTATCTGGATGAAGAAAAATTAAATGAAATAAAAAATATATTTTAAATAAAATTGTTAAGTAGATAAAAAAAAATAATATTTAAAATAATATTTTTATTGTTATTTTATTATTTTTATTATCATTTATTTATGTTTTTTATTTATTTTTATTATTATTTATTATCAATAAAAAATAAATTATTATTATTTGTTATTGTTATTGTTATATTTTCATTATTATTAATTTTGTTATTAATATTATTTTATCATTATAAAAAAATTTAGTATTGTTTTTATTATAATAATTACTTATTTATTTGTTATATTTTTTTTAAAGTATTATATGTGTGTAAGTTCACTTAAACTTATTTTAAGTTGTTGTTGTTGTCCATAAGGATGACTTTGAATAAATAAAATGTCAAATTGAGATATTTTTTTTTTCATATAATTTTAGGAAAATTCAATATTGATATAAATGCAAAGGATGGTATTGATGAGGGATTTGAAGATTGAAACCTCTAAAAAAAAAAGATGAGATTGAATACAATGAAGTGACTTTTTGTCTTTTTACTTAATTTTAATATATAAAAATATTTTGTGTATATTAGTTTTTGTTATAATGTATAGATCTTATTGTTATTAGTGAATGAGATATTTTTATGTAACTAAGTTATTTTATATTTACTTTAGTGTGTAAAGAAAAAAGAAACAAAGTGTATAATGGTAAAATATGAATTATAACAATCTAATAACAATTCATAATAATAAGACTTCACTCAATCTCAATAGTCCAACCTTATTTCATTGATTCGATGGTTTGTATGAGTAGTGAGATTAATGTCAATATGGTTGAGAATGAGGGTGAAGTCAATGTGTATTACAAGGTCAAAACCATTTTTTGCGATTGCGACCTCATCACCCCATATGTTTGATCACAATGAGTAACAATAGAGCATGTTAGTATTAAAAATTGATTGTAAAAAATTTTCATCAACAATTGAAGAATAATGTGTTACATCCTTTTACATTTGTCAAGGCGTGTCTCGTCAAAACTTATTATTTCTCTACTTGAAAAAATAGTGAGAAATAGGAAAAAAATTATGACATATAATTAGGCTTTAAATGTGTAGCATTCAAAGTTATTGGAGGGACTCTTTTTGTCATCTATTTAAGTTGGTAGGGCATATGTTGTAGTGATTCAGCAACTTTGAATGGTTTTTTCAATTTGGGACATGTTTACTTTTTGTGTAGCCTTTGTGAGCTTCGCTTTGCATTCTCCATATTTTTACTTTTTTTCTTTCAATTTGGAGTAATACTTCCTTATTGTTTTTTTCTTGCATACTTCAACATATTAGATCTCCTACTAAGTTATCTTTGTTTTGCTTTTCCTAAAATTGAACCCACCTTAAAGAAGATTCCTTGAGTTGTGCTAAAAAAATCTATGTATCCTTCATTTGTATTTTGTCTTCCATTGTCTATGACTTTGACAAATGAGAGTTCGTGTTTACAAGTAATCGTTGTCCATATAAACTTTTGGATCTGTTGAGTTATAATCCTCATTAGGGGTTTGACTTTTTGCCCACTTTGTGAAATAATTTATGATCACAAAAAATTTGACTTGTCATTTCATAAAGTGAGAAAGGTTCAAGTATATTCATTCCTTATAATATGAAAGGTTAGAGTATAAACCACCCAAAAACTTTTTTGATCTAGTTGGTTATGAAAAAAAAAATCCAAAAATCCAAAGTTTTTTTTTTGGTTTTCATCATTTTTTTTATCATTTTACATTTCTTTTTATATATAGATTAGACATGATCATTCCTACAGGATAATATGAAACTATTTTTTCTCACAATACTTAATAATGATAAAAAATGGATAAAACATGTTTTCAGCTTATATAAATATTAAAAAGTTAAATTTTAGTTCCTTTATTTTTAATCATCAATTTTTTGTCTTATTTTATAAAATGTGTCAAAAATGAATCTGATTATAAACTTCGTCAATGATCATAATTACTTTGATGTTGGTTATGGTCCAATTCCTTTATTTTTATCAAATTGGTGATGTTTAATTTCATTTTGTTATATTGATGACAAATTGATTCCTCCCTTATTTTAGGTCTAGTTCAATTTTGACACATTTTATAAAATGAGGAATAAAGATTCAACGATTTTAAATAGAATAATTGAAAATAAATTTTAAAATATTTACAAGAGTTAAAAACATATTTAATTCAAAAAAGTTTTATTTAAACATATTTTTTTATATTTTTAATTAGTTATTTAATCAATATATTTCCTTAAAGAAACAATTAATTAGTGGTAGAACTAAAGACCTTAATGAACATCAAGTACTTAAAAAATTTATGATTTTAATGATAACAAAATAGTAACATAATTTGATAAGTACTAATGATTTGATAACTATGTTGACAAAAAATATGTCTTAAAACAATGAAAAGACAATATCTTTTAAATTAGATGTATGATATAAATGTGAAACAAGTTAAACATTTTAAGCGCTAAATATGTTGGATACATGCAAATAACAACAACAAATATGATGAAAGTAAATAAACTTTTGGATTAAAGGATAATCGAACTTTAAAACTTGTCATCAAAGAAAGGTAGTAGAAATATAGTTGAACTCTTATAATACAAAAATATAAAAAAAAATTATGTATTTAATACACAATTAGAATAAAAAAGAAAAAAATATTAAGTCATAATTGACACCTTTAATTTTTGACTATATATACAAATATATGAAGATTTTGAATAAATTAATGATATATGAACATTTGAATAAATTTTATTATAAGTTCTCGCACATTTTAAATTTATTTTTTAAATTTTATTTTATAATTTATTCATATTTTTAACCGTGTTAAGTTGTAATACGTGTTATAATTTTTATATTTTTATTTTGTGAGTTATTTGATATTTTGTAAAGATTTAAGAAAATTATAAATAATTTAGTTTAAATGAATGTTTGAAATAATTTAATTAGATTTATTTTATGAATTATTTTGTATGTTATGAAGATTTAAGAAAATTATGAATACTTAATATAAATAAATGTTTGAAATAACTTAGGTGATTAAGTATTATAAATATAATTGACAAATAGAAGAAGGCATAAATGGTTTAGATTAGATTATTTTTAAATCTACACTAGATATATTTTTTTCCTTTGCTTTTCGATTTTGCTCACTTGTTTTGTCTCTTGTCTGTTCGTCGACTTTTGCTAAGGGGAGGTGTGTACTGTGCTTGCAAGTGTGACAGCCACGACAAAACCATCAGAATCGCCACGAATCACTGCAATCTCCAAACTGCCACTAGATCTGGTGGATGAACAATGGTGTAGTGTGCTTGGAGGCGGTGGATGTGTCGCTGCAATGTCGTCGATGGCTTGTTGACGGTTCTTTGGAGGTGGTTGGAAGTGGTGGAGGTGTTGCCGTCCGTGGCGACTTCGATGTCGCTGTCGACAGTGGCATCAACGGAAGTTGCCATTGGGAATGAGAGAAGAAGATAGGGACAAATCTCGAAAGACAAAAAAAAAAAAAAACAAAGAAAATAAAATAAAAAAATATTTGAACCCTCCATAAAAAATTTCATAAATATAACGATAAAAAATTGATTTCTCATGGTGGGACATTTCACCCCTCTCCCACCCTAAAACCAGTCATGAATTATGAAGGCAGACTAAGAAAGCTGAGCAAAAGCATAACGACCGACGATGAGTTTTTTTTCTCAAATCATCTCTCATCTGCGAGAAAAGTTTTAAACGTGGACTCCACTCAAAATTTTGAAAATTTCTCTTCCTTCTTATCTAAACAAACAACCCATATTTTCTTATTTCCACTCTCCCTCTGTTTCCATTATTCCAAAGAAAGGGTATATGAACATCATCCTTATATTTTCACACATCTGCAAACAGCTTGTCACTAATTACTTTTTCAAATAAATTTTTTAAAAAAAGTCAATTCACGTTACAATAAAATATTAAGTATATGTGTCTGTTATCATTGTTATGCCAATTTAATTTTGAATGATACTATAAAAAATACGATTTATTTTAAATCCATCAATATTCATATAAAAAATATTATTATTTGAGCTTATTATAAAAAAAACAATTATTATTTCTTAGAAAATAAAAATAAAATTTGTTTGAAAGATATTAAATATGTGGACAACTAGTATGGTACATAACCATCTATTTCTCGTACCAAAGTTTGCATGCTGATACTGGCAGGAAAATGCCAATGAATGGCAGTAATAACATGGATCAGCACTTGAGGGAAATGCATTACACATATTGTATGACACAACAGTTAAAGTTGCTGAATGTTTATGTGCCCATGTGCATCTAAATGCCAATTCTGTGAAACGTTATCAGCTAGCGTGGGCTAGGCAAGGGAGCATGAATGACACGAGAAGTTTGTATAGTGTTAACATGCCACACAGTGTGTTTTGTGTCTGCATCAACCCATCAATCACACACATTCAAATTTCAGGACAAAGATCGATGTCATCAACTGTTGGGGTATAAGTCTTAGGTCATCCAAGTCCAACTTCAAACCAAGTCATGTAAGAAACGATGCTACTGCTATAGCTATATATATCTGAATAACATTTTGGAGTGCAATGGGACCTTTTGGAACAGCTATTTTACCCTTAAGACAACCTAGGCACTGCTCTGATAGATATATGCTGCAAACAGCAACCTTTTTAACATTTTGCAGACGGTGCCAGCCAAAGAGGACCAAATGAGTGTCCAATGATAGATGCAAAAAGTACAACTCTTAGAACAGCTCAGTGAGATCAAATTGGTATGTATCAGAATCAAAATTATCACAAGCAGCTATTTAAAATAAACTCTGACGCTAACAAAATGCTTGCAACATTTAGGACAAGTAAACAAATTCAATAGAATTAAGACTTAATTCATTGATGTAATATAGTCCTCTTAATTCAACGGAAGTTGAATTCCATTTCATTCTATCGCATCTCTTTCTTTCAATCCAAACATAGCCTTAAGATAGGAGTGAAGAGCTGGACTTCTTTCCTCTCCACCTTCTTTCACTCAATGTTACCATAGTAAAAGCACTTTGGTGCTGAAGTCTAGCATTTTTGTTAAGCTGATTCTAACTTGTTTCCATATATGAAGAAAATTCAAGAGAAGTTGCGTGCATACTTGGTGCAATTGAAGCTAAGCAATTATTGGAATTTATCTTGAAATGTACCAAAATGAATGAGCTTATTTATGAAAAAGAATTCATTAACCACAAGAAAGGGTAATCTCTTTATTAGTAAGATAATCACCACCAGGTTTATAACAGAATTAATCAATTAAGAGGTTAATAGGTATTTTGCTGTAACTGTAACTATCCACTGGTCCTTGCTAACTTTTTTCTTTCCTTTCTTCAATTTTACAAAAACAAAATCAAGAAGACGGATAAAATTCACACTCTTTTCTTTCTTGGTAAAAAAATTTAAGCAGTTTTAACTCAAAAGAGGTTTCCAGATACTTAAGAAATAACCATTTATTTAGAGCATAAAATTTTATTAGCCCGAACGGATTCTATTTTTACATAATGCCAGAGTGCATATATCATGTCAGATAAAAAACCAGTCAATCCAACTTTTTTGTTAATTTTAAATTTCAAAAGACGGCCAATTGCCAAATCCCATGCTGGAAATTCTTCATCTACGGTTATAATAAAAATTTTCATTCTGTTTGAATTAAGAAAGACAAAATTTTGAACATGGAATAATTGGAACCCAATATGCTGCCATTTTGAAAGGAAGATAGTGGGGTATTTTGATACTCGAATGATAGGATGAAATATGAAAATACTGAGGCGCATGAATTGGGGAGTAAGTCTCGTCCATAATCTTCAGAAAAAAAAAATCTGAAAGATTAAGAAGGTGATCGTTTCAAATTTTGCTTTTCTATCTTTTTGGTGCAGAAACTTTGCTTTTCTATTCCTAAAAATTTTAGGTGCTTATAAAATGTTTTCGGGAATAATTCGTTGTTTATGCGAATGATTAAACATTTATAAATAGAGTAGTGAATGCCTGAGTGGTTATAAAATATATTTTTAAACCACATAAAAAAACTAATTGGCTTAATATTTATAATTTCAAAAAGTAATTTATTGTTTTATTCAAATAATTAATTTGTAAACTTGTAAGTCTGTTGCTTAATGACATATTTTTTGCGGATACCTATTAATTCTAAGCCTGATACAGTAGCTTGTTTTAATCTTATATTTATAAACACGGATAAAATGACGCAAGAATCGATGTATAGCACCCTACATCAGTTAATGGATCGGTTCCTTATCATCATTGGATATAAAAGTGTACATATAATTTTGAATGTAGAGGTTTTACAGAATTTTAAGCCTAGAGCAATGACTATTAAAGCAATTGGGTAAATTATTTCATTCTTTTCTCATTCTGCAATGTCTAGCTTTCGTAGCACAAAGCCAGTGAGTGATTCCCAGGAACTACCGCTAAAAATGACAATTGAACGTCAAAAAAAATAACGCACATTTGATTTTCCTGCTACCACTAAAGATTTTCTTACGGCACACCAAAAGAGCAAGAAAAGCATCATGTAACTTGCAAAATTATTGTAGAAGTAGCACAATTATGTTGGGCTAGACTGAAGGTTTTGTATTTCACACAAGATATTACATATAGGTTACAAAAAAATTGCTACCAACAAATGGAAGGCAACTTAAAGTTGAAAGAGAATGAAGAAGGCACATGTCCTGTCCTTCTTATATACTCAACCCTTTCTGTAGTCCTCAAGGCTTTGTCATTCAGCTTGATCTGTGCATTAGCCCTTTTCTCTTCAGCTATCCTCTTAGTCGAAGCCAGTTTATTTGCAAACCTTTCTTGTGCCAATGCTTTCGTTCTCTCAGCCTTCACCTAGTAATTAAAAGAAATCCATTTCATAAAATGGCCAATCAATATATTAAATATTAAAGAATAAAAATAGGGTCAAGCAATTTTGAATAATTTTGTTTTTTTAAGCCGGCAGTCTGATACTAATTTCTTGAAATACTAAGATCTGTCTAGAACAAATGTTTTTATACACATGGACCAGGAGATAAAATTCTTAATCACATGTTTACTGGGCATAATTATTTGTTAACCATATCACGAAGTTAAATAATTTTGTTTTGCCCACACATTACACCAATATTCATTGATTATGTTTTGTGTCAGATAACAATAATAATAATCCCACATACACAACAAAATGTGCAGCTGTACAAATGTAAATTGTACGCAGTGAAAGGCAACTTTACTCAAACTAGAGCCCACTCGTAAAAGCAATGCATGTCTGCTACCTAGAGGAGGTTCTACCCGTATCACATAGGATATATCACTATGCATCAGTAGTGTACTGTTTTGAACCTATCAATTACAGAGTACTTAAACCTTTGTGCAATTTCAGTGGATTAATGACAACTCAAGCAAGTTTCAAATATAAATATTTTATGTTCTATTCCCTGCATCGGGAAAGAATCCAGGAAGAAAAAAAATGAAAGATCAAAGATCCCTGCCATGCCATGTTTCTTTTCAGGAATAATTCTCTTTGTCAGTCTATTTCAAAGACCTTTCAACTCTACTGAGATGAGCTTTCCTTTCTTACTGCTAAGAGGGCATGAAAAGATGAGCCATCATCTTCAGCGTGGCAAAGGTTAAAATCATTGACAACAAATCGAGGGAAAATGGTTGTACTAAAATGTCTGATACCAAACTACAACACCATTTAAGAGCTGTGGGTGAACCTACTCTTGTGAATGTCAATTTCAGAATATGTTAATAATAATAATAATAATAATAATAATAATAATAATAATAATAATAATAATAATAATAATAATATGCTACATTGCAAGAACAACGACAAAAAACAAACCCAGTAAAGGTAGTACCTCCATTTTCTTCATTTCCATTTCAGCTTTTCTTATCTGATGATTCTCCCAGGCTTGAATCTTCACCTCTTCACGCTTGAACCTGAATAAAGTTTTTACAAGCAAACTCTGTGAACACTTAACAGTTCACATCACTTAATTGACTCCTAAAAGGTTCATGGACCATCCAATAAAACTAAACTCCCCGGAACATTTTTTTAAGCACCGTACAATTTACTGTGTGTTTAATAATGAAAAAAATGTATAGTAAAAAAATTAAAATCAATAAAAAAACAGTAAGTTTGTCCTAAAATTTAGTGATTCTATAGTTGGCAGGAAAAAACAATTTTCTATCACCAAATTTTCTCACTAATTGGGTGATTTTTAAGTATCTGATCACAAAAACAAGGTCAACAGTTAGTTAATTACCTGGCCATATATTTGGCACGTTCTGCCTCATCCCAAGCCATTGCTCGGCTTTCTAGAGGACTCAACTTTCTAGCTTGATCTTCAGTCCTCTTGCAAGGGCTTGTTGATCCTTCTCCACACTTCGCAGTAGTGCCATAGCCACCCTCAGCAACTTGTAACCCATTTTGACCCCTCATTGGAGTTGAAGTCCCTGAATGAATTGGGCTTCTAGTAGCAGGAGTTGTGGCTCTAATTGGGGTACCAGTTCTTGAAGGCTCTTGACTAGCAATTGGGGTCATCTCAGTTCCCATGTCTCTGAAACATATTGGTTGGATTTGTATTGTGTTTTCTGAAGACCTGTTATTATTGCTTCTCCAATTAGACTCATCACATTCTACCCTTTTGGCTTCAGCTTCATATTGAGCAGCAATAGCATTAGCACTAATATTAGTCATGAAATCATGGCATGCATCATTTTCCTCCTCCTCCTCCTTCTCACTACTTGAGTAATCATGCTCCTTCAGTGGCACAGGAGCTATCAGTCTCAAATCATCTGCATTTGAGTTTCTTGGCTTGCTTTTGGAGTGGCTTTTCTCTCCACCTTTTGACAACCCCACCAGCCACTTTTGTGCATCGTCCCACTTAGAAGGGGTTGGTTTTCCCATAGTTGTTCGATGGTGGTGGGACACACGAGTAGCATCCTTTCCTTTTTGAAACTCTGAATACATGGCACTGCTATTTGGGGTCTCTTGTGTTGGTCCATGGTTGTCATAACATCCTTTGTCTTCCACGTATCTCATTTTCAAAGATATCTCTCACAAATTCAAACTTTGGAGGAGAGAAAGAACAACGGTGGTCCAAACCTCTACACAGTGAAAATTTCAGGATCTACAATGTTTGCTCCAGATCCTATATATAGAAATCAGTATGATTTATGTTATGCCTTGAAATCCTTGTTAACACCGTTTCGTATATCTGACCAAAAAGTATATAATCTACCGGCCTAATCTAGATTGAAGTTTAGAACTATAAAACCTTGCATGTATATTTAGTTTGTCTTTACAAACATGAAGCACAGAACTGCCAAAATAGCTATTTAATGTAACTCTTGTTGCTTCAAGAAGGAGACCCTAATGGACTTAGACACTTGGTCTCAAGCATTTAAAATTCTCAAGAAGAACTAAAAAAAAGCCTAATGTACAATTTTTAGAAGCAAAATACCCTCACTCATCGGGTTACACCTTTGAATCTAAGGTTGTTAAGTATTTGGAAATATAGGAAGAGGCATTAAAACATAGTAAATGAAGCTCAAAATGGAGTTCACAGAGTAAAGCTTAGTATTTAAGATAACGATACCTTATTTCAGACCATAAAATTCTGAGAGTTGCAGAGGCAGAGATGAATTTCAGATCCATTGAACATTATAATACTACCAAAATAATATGCATGGTTTCAGAAAAAGGTGTATCGTTACGACAACAATAAATAAAAAATGGTCAGAGGGAAGAAACATAGATGCATAGAATAGCCATTTTATCTTGGAAATTGGTGGACTTTTATTACTGAACAATGCAGGTGGCATGTGGGGTGGAATCCACATTTCATCTTCAATGTAAGGTGGCAGAGGAATCATGGAAGTAGTATTTTTTGGCAGAGAATGACCAAGCAATATACTATTATAGATTTTTTTTTAAAGGATTATAGATTTTTTCCTGACCATTGTGTTAACGTTAAAATTGAAAACGATTTTTTAAAATATAGTATTTAATTTTAAATTTAAATAACATTTTGTCCTTTAAAAATATAAATTTTTATTTAA
>JAMLFT010002726.1:7458-24337 GCA_026544285.1 Pachyrhizus erosus | reverse complement strand
GTTGTTTAATTTTAATAAATTAGTGTGTAACAATTATTGATTCAAGTTCAACATCATATGAGATCAAACACAAATTTCCTTAGAATAATTAGATTTTAAAAGTTTGTTAGGGATACAAGCATAATTTTTTTTAGCACCTTAACAAATTTGACTATTGAGCACTTTTTTTAATTGTTGATAACAAATTATTATACAATATAAATAAAATCATTTTTAAATTATTAAATAACAATTTTCATCCATGATATGTGGTAAATAAATAACTTTTTAGCTGATGTTATAAAAAAAATATGAATAAAAATTATTACCTAATAGTTTTTGCCTAATTATTGTATAATTTCCATCCATGCTCTGTGGTAAATAAATAAGCAATAACTTTTTACCAGTTGTTATAGAAAAAAAAGTTATGAATAAAAATTATTGCCTAATAGTTTTTTACAATGATATTTAATTATTGTATTTTAGAAATACAAAGTTTTTTTTTTCACTAATCCAAAATCTTTAATAATGGTTAATTATTGATTTTTTTATTCATTACATAAGAACTTATGTATACTAGTCAATTAATTGAACTATAACTTAATTGAACAAGAACAGTGGCCACACTTAAATTAAAAATGTCTTTTTTTAATTTTTTATTTTAGAAACATATTTGCTGATAATTAAAAAGTATTGTGCGTATAAAAAAAATTAAAAAGTATTGTCTATTCTATGCTATAAGAATAATTTTCCAACTGCCGATATATGAGAATGGTCAACTATTAAACTAATTTCTGCATAATCTATATTTTAAAAATGATTTACAATGGTTTACAACAGAATTGTTAACACTTAAAAAAATTATTTCATATTCTTTATATGTTTTACAAAAAATTTTACAACCCTTGACTAAAAAAGTTTCCACACTATAAAAAAATATTGTGTATTGTATATTTAGGAACAATTTTCTACTTCTAGAATTTCCACATGTTCAGTAAGTAATCAAATTACATGCTAGTCCTCCAAATATTAATACAATATTATATAAAAATAAACTGATATTGTTTTATGTTTTGTTAGAAGGTTAACAATTTACTTTTTCTTCTTGAGATGTTTTTTGGAATTATTTTCTTTTTGAAATTTTTTTAATAAGTATTTTTAGACTCTTGAGAAAGAATACAAAATTTTAACTTACAAAAAGTTTTTAATATATTAATTAAAAATATTTTGATAAAAAAAATAAATTTTAAAATTTTTACATAATCTCCCTCTTAAGTATATACATTTAAATAAACAGTTTAATTAAATATTTATTTAATAATTTATTGTCATATAAGATTTTATGTCATAAGTTTAATCATTAAAGTTTTTAAATAATTTATTAAGGATATTTCATTAAACTATGTTAACAAAGTTATTAAAATAAATTAAAATAATTATGATAAATTATAAATTAATTTTTACAAATTCCTTCGATCCTCTTTAAGTAGGTGAATAATAAATTAATATATTTCTACTTTTAATTCTTTAATAAATGTTGATGATACGTACAAGTCATAGCACTTGGTTTTTAATAGCACTTGTCACACTCACGAATGATTTTCTCACCTACTTTAGCCATTTTTCTTGTATACAATGAAGGCGGGTGACTACATTGAATATATATCCATGCCCCTAAGAATAAATAAGGCTAGCAAAATTAGCTGAACCTGGCAAGCAAATTCTAACTTCATAAATGTTAATGTGAACAGAGTCTTCATTTAGTAGCTTATATAATATAATATAAATGGGTTAAATATGATTCTACTTTTTAAATATTGATTTTTATTAAATTTAATCTTTTAAAAATAATTTCATTATATTTGATTTTAATTTTTTAAAATTAAATTTTCTATTTAACTTCATCAAATTTTTCTACTAAAAGATTATAATAGTAATTATTTCAACATTAATATTTTCATGTTCAAAGATAGCATTTAGTGTGTCCTACAAAAATAGAAAAAATAATTATATTAAAACTATTTTATTTATAAGCACATACATATAATTAAACTCATATATTACTTTTATAGTAAAACCTAATTCTAAGAACAAAAATTGATAGATATATTAACTATAATAATTTGGATCTTAATTATATTGTCTAAAATAGGTGAAAGTAATTTACATTTTACAGAGTTAAATAAAGGACTTAATAAAAAAAAAATTCAATGACCAAATATGATAAAATTATTTTTAGAAGACTAAAATTAATATAAATAAATATTAGAATGACTAAAATCATATTTAATCCAACATAAATTGAGATGAGTTTTATATATTTTTGGTTGATGGTTGATTGATAGACACAACCTTTAATTGTGTTGTTTAAATTTTTCTATAAATTCTTGTGTATTATAATTAATCGTAACATTTTGTTTTTCCAAAAACGAACTTATGATAATACTTAAACTTACTAATAATATGATTAATGACAATGAATTTTGGACACTTCATATTGGTCAATGTGATAAACAATGTGGGTCTAACCACTAGATTCATAATGAAAGGTTTCTAAAATTAATAAATAACATGATTAGGTCTCTTTTATTGTCATGATTGTTCTCTAAAGTTTGTTCCATTAAAAATTCTAGTATTTGGGATGTGTGATTGAACAAATAAAGATTTAATTGGCTTTTTTATTTGGATAGTTTTAGTATATCTAATTATGTCTTTAACAAATAAATAATTTTAATTAGTATTCTAAATTTATATAAAAGTTATGTTTGTTGATAATATATTTTTTACATGTGTTATATCCATTTTATTATATTGATTAAATTAGATAAATATACTTATTTATTTATTATTTTAAAAAAACTAATAAATTAGTTATTTTTTTCTTAATTTTTATCATCATCTCATAATATTTTATTGAGATAAATGAAATTTTTTTTATTAAAACACAAAAGTAATTTATTAGTTAATTATAGGGTTTATTTTTTAAAATGTAGAAAGTTTAATGAACTTTTATTAATGATTTTCGAAAACATTAAAATAACTACTATTACTTTTAAAGAGTTCGTATTCATCTTCTTTCTTTCATGGTTAATTATTTTTTATTTTTTTTAAATGTTATGATTGAATAATTTTAATTTTTTATATTTTAATTGTATCAATTGGATTTATTAGATTTTCTTCCATTTATAATTACGTTTTTTATTATAATTTTATTCCATGTTTAACTCTTTAATTTGATTAGAATCGAAAGGCAATTCTTTGTTGTTATAAAATCAACAATGTTTTTTAAAAAACCCAACAATTTACAAACTAGCATTTAACTCATATCTCATCATAATAGAAACACACTATCTTTATTGTTATAAAAACAGTTGTAGTTCAAATGTTTTGCATTTTTTAGCTAGCATATTATATTTATTCACAATTATTTTATGTCTCGTTCGATATATTAGCTAATTTTATTATATTGGATAAAATTAGATAGAATAACATTATAGTAAATAAGAAAAAAATTAAGAGATTTAATTAATAAAATAAAAAATTTAAGAGATTAAAATTATATAATTATAATATTTAAAGAATTAAAAATATACTTAATTTTTTTTTTCATTTTATCATCGAGGTGAATTTATATTATCTGTGAATGTTTAATAATGACTCTGAATCTCGTGCAATTTAATGCTTCTCTACACTAATTTAATAGGTTTTATACAAACAAAAATTGTTAACGTAGTATTATCCTCTTCTGCTTAAACTCGTAAAGGTAGGGCTCTTAAAACAAAAGAATAAGTAAACTAAAATAACTCGTAAAACAACGGAATGGCTAAAGTGTCATGTTGCATCCATCCGAGTTAACTATATTTTATTTTATGTTGTTTGGTGTTTTAACTTTCTTTTTAATTTCATTTCAATACTCTGGATTTTAAACATCTAATAAATTGGTCTATTGCGTTAATTAGTTCTAACTCAAGTAATTATAAAGTTAAAGTTATACTATTTTTTATTTGGCTCAAGAACTTTCCACATGTTAGTCACCTTTAACTTTTAGATATTCAACAAGTTAATTACTTTTTGTATTTTTTTCCTTAAAAATTTCAATCTTTTACACCAAGAAGAATGGCTGTGATATTTGTTCTCTTTTCCATAGAGCTTCTCTAGTTGGTTAAATTGACCAATGATGAATTTGACCTTATATTCAACTTTTACTAAGCTCTTTTAATTTAAACATGGTTCTTTTATATGCTTTAATAGTAACTATATTTGACATTGTATCTTATGTGACAATATGTATTAATTCTAGAAAAATTCCCTCTCTCTCTCTCAAACCATGGTGCTAGACATGAACATCGAAGCCATTAACAGTTCCAACAGCACTTACCGCTACTAACACTATTCACATTGTTGATCGCCACATCTTCATTACCATCAATTATCAGCACCTTTGATCATATTACAGACTTACTAGACCAATGATCTTGCTTCAGTGCATACAAACCAATGAGTTTTGTTACTTTGTTCCTTTGAAACTTATTTTTGATGATTTCGTTACAGCCCTTCTTTACACAAGCTTTTATACGATAAACCCACTTATTTGGTATATGCCTCCTATACAAAGAAAAAACCTTTTCAATTTCTTATTGATGTGTTTAATCTTAATTATATATTCCATTATACATTAACTTTTGCAATCTAATCCCTCACTAATTGATAATTAAGATATACGTCGATTTCATTCTTTAACAAGCAAAACTAATCTTAAAATGACCACTTTATAAAATTGACGCAGATTTTCATCATAAAAAAGTGGTAAACTAAATTGAAACAAACACATTCATGAAAGACATGTACAAAGTGAACCGTACTCACAAATGACAACAAATTATATAAGAGAATTCGTACTATTTAGCATTTTTCATTATACAATTCCTACGAAAGCAAATTAATTAGATAACGTGTCTGGCATCCCTTTTCCGTAAAAAAAAAAAAAAAAAAAAAAAACTAGGTTTCTAAAGTGAGTGTGTTGATAATAAGCAAAAGGCAGTTGAACTTTGCTATACCCAAAAAGACAGAATTAATTGCCAAATTGTTAAGGAGGGATATACAAACATGCTTAGTAGCATATACAGTTTTCTTCAAATATGGCAATCCACTTACAAACCAATTCCATTTCCACAGATTTTAAATCATTCAGGACCACTCTTTAAATAGTATTTTCTCAATTAGGACCACTATTGCACTACTTTCTTTTAGCTTTTAAGCAGAAGGATGCATCAAGGGGGCCATAAAAAGTTTCATGTCTTGCAAACTTCCAATAGCTAGGATGAACATTGTATCTGCTCAAGCATGTGAATCTACAATCATGGCGTGCATGAGATGCACATGATCCCAGTGATTCTTCTGCAAAGTAACAACTAACAAGTTACAATATGAATTGATTGAACTTATTGACACGACCAAATAATTTTAAGGATCTGGTCAACCAAGACTGCCCGTAACCTGGATAACATATGATGTATATTTTTCTGGTAAATGCTTTTATAACATATGATTATGATTCTCCATACAACTTTAAAGATAGGGATATGAGTACTTCTATTTGCATTATACTTGCAATGATTCATTCTACCTAGCTATGTAATGAGTTCCATTTTAGTCTTGGTGATTCCGTTTTCTTTTTCTGTCCAATATAAATATATGTGGATACTCTCGTACAGTTTTCTCACCACCAATTTGCAAGTTTCTGTGGGATGCAGATGTTAAGAACACTATCGTTTATAACAATGAAATTGGTAATTGAACAATTATGCATTGAAATTGTAATTATTTTTATTAAATAAAAAGTTACTTACTATAGAAGAAAAACTCAAAACAAAAAATTATCTTAATTATACTAAAAAATTATAATTTTAAAATCAACTGTCTCAACAAGAATTATGATTATTATTATTTTTAACAAAATTATATATTTCTCGATCATAAAAAAAGGATTAATCTATCAAAATATTAAAATTTATTTTTATTTAAAGATTTAATATTTTTTTATAAATACGAATCGTGAATTGAATTTTGGACTACATATTTTAAAAAAATTATTTATTAATTATGTTACATCTATCTCAACATTTTAAAACTTATTAAGTTTTTCAATCTCTTTTAAAAATTTAACTTTGTTAAAAAAAACAATGATTAAATATTCGACATTCATGATAAGAAGTAATTAATTTCAAACTTGAAACTAATAAATAAAGTTTGAAACGTGGTTTTATTGTAATTGCACTAAGTTTACGTGAGCGCGAGGCTTCAATAATTTAGTCACAGTTAACCTGAAAAATGATTTAACGATACTCTGATATGAAAAGATAATAACAAAAATTAAAATTCTAGCGAGACGCGGATGAAAATGTGGTTGTGGCATTTTATGTGTGCTCCGAACTATTTGACGGACATGTCGGTCAGTAAGTACATTAGAAATTAGGTTTGGTGGGCAGCACAGTGTGACATTTGATGATGCATCAGATGAGGGAGCCATCATATTCATAGCTACCTTAGTTTTTCTGTTATATTGTTTGCAAGTCAGAAGTTATGTCCTTTAATAAAGTTTTAACCCTAATCATTGGGATAACTAAACGGTTTTTCTATGAAGCTTCTCCTAACTTTTTCTTTTCTTTTTTTTATTAACAAGAAGATAAATTCTCAATTTTTTGTATTTTTTTTTTTCAACATGTTTTAGAGAAGTACATATCGCGTTTACAAACTTTAAATAAACATTTAGAACATTAATAAGCTTAGTTTTATGTAAAATATTCACAATTCTTTCTTCCACATATATGAATATTTTACGAATTGTTCGGTTTGGAAAACATATTTTTTATTTTCAAAAGTTTACATAAAAAAGGAAATGAAAATATAAAATAATTGAAAAATATCTTTACTATTTCTTATACACACATGGAAATAAAGTACTACTTTTATAATTAAAATAAAAAAAATAAAAAGAACTTTCTCAAACTAGATAACTTTTTTGGTATATTTAGTTGTAAGAAAAGAAAAAAAAATAGAATAAAATTAAATAACATAAAATATTTAAATTAAAGTTGATTGATTTACATGAAATAAAAAGTATAAGACTTACATTAAAATTTAAAATTTCTTTCTCATCTTTACGCTGTTTAAAAAATTTCAGCTTAATCTAATTCCACAATGTGAAATAATCTTTTATAAAAATATAATTATTACTTAGCATGCAAGTTAGTTATGGAGAATTTACAGGTACTTGTACTTGTGGGAGCAAGAGACCTACCTTTGAGTCGTAAATATGGCGCAGATACAAAGAAACACAATTTATAATATATATATATATATATATATATATGTATATTTATCTCATAATAAATTAGGATAATTTCAAATTAAATATTATAATAATTTACTGTTAGTTATTTTTTATCCCATTAAATAGTTGATTCTTGTTTCTGGCTCATTTTCATTATTAAATTTTAAAATCTCTAATCTTTTATCTAATATAAATATATTTTTAAATTACCTGTATTATAAAAATAAAAATATATTTTAATTTATATTAAAAAAATTAAATTCATGTAAGTATTAATTTAATTAATCTTTCTAATTTTAAAACTCTTCATTCATCTCTCATTAACATGAAGTTTTAAATTTTTTTCGTCTTTTATAATGTAGTATATTTGATCTGCATGTATTATAAAAATAAATATATATTTTAATTTACATATTTTTTTTGATTTATATTAAAAAAATAAAATTGTGAATATTGGGTTTAAAGTGGTCTTTCCTATTTGAACAATAAAAAATTCTAGTTAAAATTCATAACAAAGTAATTGACTCAATTTTATTTTTATGTTAGGTTTAAAATGATTTTTTTTAATTATGTAAGTTACTATTATTTTTATAATACATATAAAATTTTAAAATATATTTATATTATGATAAGAGATAAAAGATGAGATAAAATTTTTAAATTTAATGTTGATGAGAGAAGAGAAAAATAAACAATTTGAATATTTAACATTAATAAAATAAAAAAGAAAAATGATTAAACTGTAATTTTATAATATAGATTGTTAACGTATTTCACTGAAAAAAATGTATGTATTTAATAATCTTTTAACTTTCTTTGATTCAATTTTCCATGCACCTACCATTGCACGGAAGAAAAATTCCATATCATGTGATGATAAGTTTTCACTTTCATTCGTCTTATTATCTATCCTCCCATAGCTCCACGTAGTACGAGGAGTTGGAGATACTACCAAAAATTTAAACATTAATTTCTAATTAATTGTGGTTCTGTGAAGAAGTTACACTTTGTCGTTAAATATTCAACGTCTTCAATTATATCACATGAACAAAAGATATTTTACTTCATGCATTTAATTTGATAGAATATAATTAATGTTTTTTACAGCATCTTCTTGCAAAATATAAAAGTTTCAGAAAAATGATAATATACTAATGGGGTAAAATAATGTTATATTACCATTTAAATACATTCACATATTACTAAGTATATAATAAATTTGTTAAATTTTATTATAATTATTTTAAAAATTATATCAATAATTATTTATAATTGAATATCAGTATATAGTAATTAAATCTAAAAGTTTTATGCTTGTACAGTTTATGTAATTTTTAAATTTTTAATAAAGACAAACTTGCTATCCGTAAAAAATTACAAATGTGTTAACAAGTAACAATTGAAGTTGTCTCTCGTCTTTTACTCTTCTGCGTGTGTGCTTCGTGCTATAAAAATTAAAATCTTGAACTTTTTTAAGGATAAGGGGATGTTAAGATTTGGCATGGCCATTTTAGGTTGGGCTTGTGCTGGATGAACAACAGACACTCAAGCCCAAAACAAAATGTGTTATCACTCTAAGGCTATTACTTATTGCACCCTCATAAATTTTATGGCCTCACAAAAATCTAAAAAGTTAAACATAAAACTATATATTCTAAAAACTTAAGGCATAACATCATCTTACACATAATCAATTTTCACATATTTAAAAAATAAAAAATAACAATAATTATCCATCATCCATTTACTTGTTATCTTTTACATTACTTTTATCAAATAACTCATAAACAAACAAATACATGATAACAATCATAAAAATAATCATTAAACAAATAAAGACCTTCATACCCCTTTCTCCTAATTTCAAAACACTTGATAATGAATGTTGATTAAAAGTTCATTCTTTTTTCTATATGATACTTGAAACTTGTGTTTAATTCAATGGATAAATGTTTTAGGATTTAGGATGAAATTTCAAAATTAGAGAGAAAAAATAAAACTCTTAAAAGGAAAAAAAGTGATTTAGAATTTAGGGAGCTTATAAATGATTTTCTCTTACTCTTATACTTAAAAACACAAAAAAAACTACCTCACCCTTAATAAAATTTGGCGTCGTTCCCTTCTTTATGCCTCTAATTGATTTTTAATTGAACCCTTATAAGATTCAATTAAGCTAGGTCTAGGTTCATCTCGATTTTTGTATCAAATTCATTAATAAATAAATTATTATTTTTGCTTAATTCCATTGAATAATTTATTATATGTGTTTCTATCTTACTTACTTATCTCTTTTATTTAATAGTTTAATTAATTAATCTCTTATTAACTATTTTATATCTTATTATTTTAATTAATAAAATTTCTACCCACAAAATTTTTATTATCAATATTTCTTTTAATTAAATACTTATTACCAAAACACATATAATTTAATTACTAAAAAATAATTTTAAATTTTTATCATGAAATCACATAATTAGGATAACTAACTCATTAAAAATAATTAAATAAAAGAACTATATTTTCAAGATGTTATAACTAAACTCTTTAAAAAGGAGTTATAAAAGACAATTTTAATGTGTCCATCAAGAAAGATCACATAATTAATTTTTTTTAACTTAAATGTCTTAATAGTCAATGACTAACTAATTAAGTTACTTATATTTATTTAAGAGATTGATTTTTTTAATATATGTTTTTTCATATATATAAATTAAGGATCAAATTTCTTACTACAAGTTTAATAAATAAAATTATCTACCAACTATGTCACATTATATTAATACATCATTGTATTAGTATTGATATTTCTTTTTAAGATGAGAATAGGAAAATTTTGGCCAGAATGATCATGGTACTAGTTTGAGTTGCAAAATATTTGTTTGGAGAGGAGCTGCCCAACATTTTTCTAAGATTGGTAGAGAGGTAAGCATTCCGATTGTTATTTTTTCACTATCTTAGAACCTTGTCATCTAATAGCAAATGAAATTACAGGTTTTCCATTATCTTTTGTTAATCTTACAAGCAATAGAGTGGCTGATAGATTAGCATCTATTTCTTTTATATTTTTAGATAAAATTTGGAATTAGGATATCTTTGTTCTTTTTAAATATATTTCGAGTTTTAATCCTAAAAAAAGGTGTAGATTATGAATGAGTTTAAATTAATTTGAATACAATATCAAATATTAGTCAATTCAATCCATTTTGTTGAAAAATTGAAAAAGAAACATCAAGATGATCTATACATAAACATATCATATAAGTGAGTTTAAACTTTAAAAGGAAATGTTTAAATAACTTTTTTTTCTTAAATAAAAACGTTTCTAAAAATTACAATCACTTTTATTGAGTTATGTGTGTTATCTTAATAGTATATATTCAGTGTTTAATTTAATTTATATTTTTTTAAATATAATTTTTAATTCTTAATTTTGATTTTAATTTATTAGTTAAATAAAAAATATATTTTAAAAAATCCATTTAGATTTTAACTATTTCCAACTCCATCAAGTCAACGAAGGCCAATAACAAAGCAAAAATCTTTTGCATTACAGTCTATATAGTTGATATTTAGTTTGGCAGTGAAATCACTTGAAATTATGATGAGTCTAATTTAATTTAATTTAAATTTAGGATGTTTGGTTATTAAAACAAGTTCACTTTCAATTGAGAAAAAACAGGATGGAATTGAAAGAATAAGAAATTATTTTTGCTTCATTCAAAATCATGGTGATATTGTATTTTCTTTAATTTATCCTTATGTTTTCACTAATTTATATTTTATAAGTTGTAATGTACTTTATGTTATTTGTATTTTTTAGATATCTTTGTGTTTGATGCTTACATTAATTTAATATATTTATTATCTATTTCATTCAATTTTAATGTTTTTACAAGGGTCATGGGTTCCATTTCAAAACATAAAATGTTATACATATATTTTTTAATTTAATAATTAACATGAAGTATATATATATATATATATATATATATATCAAAATAATTAATTATTTTATATCTTATAAAGATTGATCTAATTGATTATTTAGAATTTTGGATAACATACATGAGATTATATATATTTTAACTTGAGTGCGACCTTATTAAAAGCTGCTTTAGTAATTATACATTAAAAAAAATTGATTTAAAGTTCCAAACAATATTTTCTTAAAATATGGTTTTTCTAATAATTATTGTCCAAAAAAAAAATCATGTTACTCAAAATCAATCTTAATCATAAGCAATTTTATACAATTACATTAATTTTACTAACACATATCCGAACATGTACTTATTCTTTAAAATATTTAATTTTTAAGCTTTTTCATTTATATATTATTAAGTATAAATATTTTATACTATTAATGAATAAGAAATTATTTTTAAAAAAATATTATAAATTTAATAAATTTATTATTTATAACATTTAAAATTAGGTGATAGTATAACAAATATTTTATATTATAATTGGATTTTAAGTTTTAATGTTTATAACTTTCAAGACATTTTTTTGATAATTGATGGATATTAGTTAAGTGATATATTATTGATGGTAAGAATTAAAATTAAAATTATAAAAATTTAAGAATCAAAATTTTAAAATACAAAAATTGAAAATTTAACTAAATTACAATAGAAAAACATTTATACTTTAACAATTTATTTAGTTTTAAAAAGAAAGAAGATAAAAGAAAAGAATATACGTTTAAATAAGAAAAATAATAAGGAGAAAAAAATGTAAAAGAAGATACGTTTAAATAAGAATAAAAAAAAGAAATACGCTTAAATAAGAAAAAGAAAGAAAGAGTAAATAAAGATAAGAACAATTTAAGAGTGAACAAAAATGTTAGCTTACAATTAATTAGAATGAACTAATATTTTAAAAGTTTTTGTATTAATATCTAATTACATATTAATAAACATTCGTTTTTATAATAATCATTTTGAAAATGTTATTTTTAATAATTTTTTTAAATACTGTAAAATTCTTTATATTATATTAAAAATTAAATTCAACTTTTTTAGTATTAAAAATCGTCTCTCTCTGTTTTTAGTCCACACTACCAAACCGAAAAAGGCACCTTATCTTCTTTTAGGAAAACAATCTACCGACACTTAAGTGTCATCTGAATCTAGAGAGAGAGAAAAAAAAATGATATATAGATATATTAGTTAATATTATATGATAAGAAAAAAATAAAAAGTAATAATAAATATTAAAAATATTTATATATCATTACTCCTTTTAATCGGATGCTGTTTTTTCTTTTTCTATTAAATCAATCTAAAGGTAAAACTTCAAAAGTTTAGAGCATTTGTAGCCAATAGATATTACCCAGTTTTTATTTTTTATTTTTTATTTTTTATAGTACATAAATGAAACTTCTCAGTTCTCCACTTTGTTGTTTCTTAGTCCTTTCCTCTCCTTTAACTGTTGCAAGACATTATTCCGTTGACTTTTTCTTCAGTTACACGTCAAGGAGAAGAAGAAAAACCATTCTCTTCTACCTTGTATCTTCCAAAGTTGCAGTGTCTTCACGGGACCTTACTTTGCTCATTGGTATTTGTTTAACCTGAATTACGCTATATTCAAATTTCTGCACTTTTGTTATGTTGTTCTGTCTTTTCCTTCGGCTGCCAGATGTTGCTATTATTGCAAAATTGCTAGATCTCATGTTAGTTATTCACTGTTTTATGATATATTTTGATTCTTTTTCAAAAACAATTTATCCCTTATCCATTTAAGCTGTTCATCTATATATTCTATGTTGTATTTGTGTGGCTTTGCTTATTTGGAAATTTTCTGTCCATGTCATGCTCCATTATTTTTATTTAGTTCAATTTTCAGCACCCAAACTGGATATGGTTTTTTTGTTTTGGTCTTGTAGTCTTTTTTTTCTTAGTTCTCGCCAATACTTAATCATATTTTCCATTAACTATAGTGGTTTAGGCTTAGACTGCCATGTTATTTCTTGGGAAACAAAAGACTTCTGGATGGGGTTTGCATTAGCTATACTAAGTCTATGTTTGAATTAAAGTTGGGTAAATACTTTTGCTTGCTTTAAAAATAAAAGTACTTTTATAGCTTTTCTAATTGAAATCCAAACATGCACTAAATTAAATAATCCATGCTGCTGTGTAGAAAACGAGGTTTCTTTTAGTTTCAGATTTTGATTACAGGAATTAAATATTGTAGTATATTGGTCATTCTCATTTCCTCCTATTTCTTTGTTCCATTTACTCTGCTATCAATTACCAAGCACACCGTACACTTGAAGGTCACTTGCAAAGGGATGCCTTTCCACAGCTGCAAGCTGCATCGTTTGTGAAGATTGTTAGTTTATTAAACAATTCAGTTCTTAGAGTTGGAAGAACAACAGAATTAACTCTTGTTTAACATGTTGAGCTTGTTATGGCTCATCACAACTTGATATTTTAAAGCGCCTTCTCCATTCCAGCAGATTAATGCACAACTGGAATCGAGAATGCAGCGCACTTAGTTGGGTAATTGAAAAATGAAAGTGAATAGAGGGGACTGGCATGCTTCAAAATATTAAAGAAGCCTGTCCCATAATAGAGTGATGGAAAACTACAAGATTTTGTTAGGTCCTCCTTTTAGTTAAACCTATGGAACAATTGGAGTTTTTGTTTATAGCAGTATGTATATTTTATTGAAATTCTGAACTATTATCAAATTATATTTGTTTTTACCTAGCTTGTTTTTCTATAAATATAATTTTATTACCTCATTTGAATCCTTTGACGTCTACAATTGCAGAGTTAATTTGGACAAAAGACAACGGTAAAGTAGAGGATTCTATAAACCTTCGGAGCTAACTGTATTTAGATTTCTGTTATCAATACAGTGATTATAGTGTAACTTGCACCATTAATTTACTAAGATACCAGGATGGAACCCCTTAGAGAGAAAAGTAAAAAAGTAGTTTGTGACATACCAAAGGAAGGTATTAAAAATACGATGAATACTGAGTCAACTGTATTAGATGAAACAAACTGTGACAAACAAGTTTCTTGTAGTGATGAATTAAGGAAATTATCTGTTTCAACCATAAATGAAGAAGATAGGCAAAAAACTTTGCGAGTTTCTTTAGTTGGACCATCAATTGTATGTTTGAAGAAAAAGCTTATTGTTCTTGATGTAAATGGACTGCTCGTGGACATAGTTTCTTCCCCTCCAAAGTTTCGTAAAGCAGATGCAACCGTAGGAAGGAAAGCAAGTGAGAAACAACTTTGTTATTCTACTTTTCTATACTGAGAGACTGTCTTATGCATCCTTTACTAATTGGGTTGTGTTTCATTGCAGTGTTCAAGAGGCCTTTTTATCTTGACTTCCTGAACTTCTGCTTTGAGAAATTTGAAGTGGGCGTATGGTCTTCAAGAATCAAGTATTCTTCAACCATCTTTTCCAAAATGTCACTTTACTTCTGGTGTTCACTTTGTCTGCATTAGTGCATTATTGTTTCAGTAGCTACCTCCATTTCCTCTGGGGATCTTTTATATTATAAGCAATTAGCTGTGGCGTAATAATTTTTGGGTGTTATTATTTTGTAGGAAAAATATTGATATTGTCATTGATTATTTGATGGGAAACCTGAAAGAAAGGTTGCTTTTTTGTTGGGTAAGTATTTCATCCGTTATCATTGAATTCATTTTTTTACTCTTTTGTTCCTCATTTTCAAATAATTTGTCCTCCGGAGAACCTGTTTTAGTTAATTTGGTATAAATCATGTATGAGTAGGCTTGTGGGATTTTGACCGACCATGTTGAGTAAAAGCTAAAACATTAATTTAAGTGTTTTTCTTCTTCTTTTTTGTTTTTATGTATTTGATATTATATTTCCTACATATTTCAATTTTAGGGACTATACAGGTTTTCAGTTGTACAATTATATTTCTTAGTGATCCTGCCACTCTGCGTGGAAATTAAATTGAAATATTTTCTCTTTTCCCTCCTCTTTAGGGTGTCTGTTTTGTACAAAGCATGAGATTACATTAACTTGCAAGCATTATGCCTAAGTTCTTCTGTACAATTTAGAATGTTTTTTTATCATGCCATGGTGTGGGAATTCTTTTTAACCTAATTAGTTGCTTTGGATGGAACTACCTCGAAATAATGGCCTACTTTCATCTCGCCGTAAATGTTATTGACTCTGGCAGGATCTTTCTCATTGTACTGAAACAAGATTCAAAACTCTTGAAAACAAGTACAAACCACTGGTTTTTAAGGATTTGAGAAAAATTTGGGAGAAGCATGATTCTAATCTTCCATGGGAGAAGGGATACTTTAATCAATCAAATACATTGCTTTTGGATGATTCTCCATACAAGGCATTACTTAATCCGGTAAATAACTAGTTCTTTGTTTCATTTTTGGAATCCTCTTCTAAGAGTATCTATGTCACCCATATTTCTTTATTATTTACTAACTTGCTCTCAAATGTTTTGATAAATTATTTTAGCCACACAACTCGGTGTTTCCGCACACATTCAAATTTCAGAATAAGAGCGACAATTCACTAGGTATGGTACAATCTACAAAATAACCTTCTAATTTATATTTATAAAGTCATAAGGGTTTGCAGGGGGCTTGGCTAGATTTTGCCAATGGACTAGGCAGACTTGACTGATTTTGTTGGTTCTGTATTGTTTCTCTTATGTAGTTAACCTTTATATTCTTTACCTTTCCTTTAACATTTTGGCTTGAACTCATATTATAGGACCACATAGAAACATAATGAAGTGATTCCATATACCTCCTTTCGCTTAAACTAGGCTTTTTATTAGAGACGTATTCCTTTTGGTGCATTATAATTGTGCATCCACAACAATGCATTAATGGAACATTTGTGTAATTGCTTTCTGGTTGAAGCGCTGTTATCTCTTGGTGATCACTGATCAATGCATACTCCCTTTTATGATTTCCAAAGCTTATGCAAGGATTTATTAATAACATAAATGAGTTATGACAGCTCCTGGAGGTGATCTGCGACAATATTTGGATGGATTGGCAAATGCTGAAAATATGCTTAAGTATGTTGAGCAACACCCATTTGGTCAAGAAGGTATCAATGAAAGAAGTCAATGTTGGAACTTCTACCTCAAGGTTATTGATAGTCTTTCTACCTGTTAACCTGAAGACTGAAAACTAAAAACCGTGGGTCTGTCGACTTGGATATCAATGTTTACTTTGCCTTTTCAAATAATGGAGATATAAAAGTCTTTTCTTTTAGTTTTTGGTTAAATTATTCAATTAGTCTTTAAATTACTTGTAAGTTTTCAAATATGTCTCTAAAGTGATTTTTTTTTTGGATCACTGAACTAAAAAAATTAGGTTCTTAAATTTAGTCTGTGATACCTTAAAATCACTAGAAAATGATAATTTATGGTGGTTTAAAAATTTTAGGAACTCAATTTTAAAAAAATTACATAATCAAAGATCCAATTAAAAAAGTTTATTTCAGGGACTTACTTGAAAATTACCAAAGAATCAATTGAGTAATTTAACCGTTATTTTTCTCGTCAATAGTGCAGCAGGTTTTTTTTTT
>JAMLFT010002725.1:0-24344 GCA_026544285.1 Pachyrhizus erosus | reverse complement strand
AATATTAATTTATTACAATGAGAATATAAAAAGAAAATATTAGGTGTCATTAGCATATTCCAAGTTTCAAAATTGATAAGTTATTATTTTTAAATTTATGGTCGATATTTTTTTTTCTGTTTTTTATTTTATTTTTTCCTTGGCTTTTTTTTTTCCTCCTTGTTTTTCTTCTTCTCTGTTCTTTTGCTAAAGAGTGGTATGCAGTGTAGCTGCAAGTCCGACCACCATGGCAAAGTCACCAAAATTGCCATGGATCACTGTAATCTCCAAAGTGCCATCGAAACTGCTAAGTCATCTACCCAAACAATAGTAAAGGCATCATCCCCATATTCTTGTTAGGTATGTGATTGAACACCCTGCGTGCACCAATCATGCTTTTACATTTCAATCATTTTGTTGGGCATATCCTCAATCACCTTGCATGCATCAATCATGCATTTCAATTCCCATCTACATCAATTTATTGGTTTGTGACTTGTTTTCTTGAATCTGATTGTTCTTTGTTTTTCAAAGGATTCTCTTTGAGATCAGAAACGATGTGGTTGTCGCTGATTCTTTGGAGGTGGCAAGGGATTGAGGACTTGGTGTGTTTGGAAGCAGTGAAGGTATTAGATTAAAAACCTAACTTACCTTTTAGTGTACACAAAAAAACATGAAATTGAGATTGTAAAAGAACAAGAAGTGAAAGCAACTTAGATAGGAGAGTGAACTTTACTCCTCAACTAATTATTCTTAGTGGTTTATATGCATTTGGTTCATTATACTTGCAAGTTGTAACTAATAAATATAATAATTTTCTTTGCAATTATCTTAAATTATTATTTTTTCTATATACATAATTATTTTTAAAAATTTATTTTTAATATGTAATTAAATAGCAGTATAATTTTTTTAAAATTATCAATGCATAACCTTTTATTTTATTTTACCTTTATATTTAAATTTAATTTTAATATATATTAAAAAATATTTGCGATAAATTTTAATAATATAAAAACAAATATTTATATTGTGAAAAACAGATAAAATATTAAATATAAAATTCCATTAAAAAAACACTAAGTATAAAAGAAAAATCAAGAGAGGTGAAAGGAGCTGAACGCATTGGGTCTGCATTGAGCGGTTGAATTCAAACGAGGAGGTGAAGTAATCAGTGAGGAGAAGGATTAGGGTTTGTGCATATATATATATAGAGAGAGAGAGAGAGGGAGAGAGATAGAATAGACCAAATTTTGATTGGGAGGGAAAAAATGGGTAGCGAAGAGGATTCGATTGAACAAAGCGTTGCATCCCGTCGCGAAAGATTGCTAGCTCTCAGAGCCGCTCAAGAGTTGTCCACTGTTCCCGAACCTGAATCCGAATCCGAACCTAAGGACAACGACGACGACGACGAAGATAAAAAACAAGAGTGAGTATCTATTTTGTACCCTAACTAACACTTAGTATTACCAATTCTCACTCATCTTATATGAATTATTGGAATTGTGTTGCAGAATGAAGTTCCGTAATTACGTTCCTCACGACAAACACCTTCAGGAAGGGAAGCTTGCCCCTGCTGTGCTCCCAAAGTTCGAAGACCCCGTGGATACCGTGCCTCCACCCGAACCTGAGGCCAAAGAGGATCCGTTTCTGAATATTGCTCCGAAGAAACCTAACTGGGACCTGCGGAGAGACGTGCAGAAGAAGCTTGATAAGCTCGAGAAGCGAACTCAGAAGGCTCTCTATCAACTCATGGGTATGTAATCTCTATATTCATCTTATTAATATCTGTCATATGCTGAATGGTTATAGGTGTTTTCTCTTAGTTTTGCTAATTGTCGATGCCTTATTTCATGGCGTGAATCTTTATGCCTCCTGCAAATACTATCCAATGGTTTTCCTTGCCGACTATTAATTTTTTTTTTTTCTCATTTTCTTCCCCTCAATTTTATTTTTCTCTTCAAAGGTGTTGGCTACATATAAGGAAAAGTTTCTGGTTCGCTGCTAGCTATTTTTTACTTGGCCATAGTGGGTTGAGATGTTTGGCAAAATGGTTGGATTGGTGGGTGGTCTAAATGTTGAGAGATTATTTTGGTCTCCAAAACTAGCTAGAGATTATGGAAGGGGAAGACGGAAGGAAGAATATAAATACAATTGCTGTCTTTCACTTTTTTGGCCAAATAGAATGACCCAAAATGTTCATCTGTGAAGTTCTTGCCACTGTGATGCCGTTTATGTGTCATATAGGCAATTTATGCTAGTCATCGAAACAGAGTTAGTGTTTAGGACAAAGTTAGTGACATTTTTGTTAGATACAAGATGTTCCTAGGAATGAAAATTAAACATAAGAGTTAAGACTAACTTAAAAAAAGTGAAATGAAAATGCATTTTTGTCTCAACTGATCATATTTTGGTCTATATTTCTTCACATTTCTAGAGAAAGAAGTAGGATTATTCTGTCTTTAAACTAAGGTTATCAAATCACAATTCAAATTGTTGATCACCAAGTTCATTTTTGAATTTTGAATTGCAATGGTAATTTGACTAAAATAGCACTATTTTAAAAAAATTACTCAAAAATATTAAAAAAACGAAATACATAGGGTTGTTTTGGACAAGTAGGCAGATGATGTGGCACGCAAGATGCCATTCCTTGTGGATGACACCTTCAATGAGAATGCAACACGTGGCACATGCATGTAATTTTTTATAATGGTATATGATATTATTAATCCACTCTTGTATAAAAAACATTAGTCAGATCTTGAGAGTGAGGTAGGGACCCAAACTAACCAGCAGAAAAATGAATGGTTTTGATTAGGTAAACAGTTTGGTTTGGATCAAAAGCAAACCTAATATTTGATGGAATGAGTCTCGGGTTAGTCAAATAAAAACTGAACTTAGCCCAACCTGGTGTAAACTACAATGACAGCATTGTATTTTGTGTGACCTAACCTTCCCATTCCCACTTCCCAAATAGGCGCCCAATCCCTTCTGCTGCATTCTATTCTGTTGCTGTGCTTCTGTCAGCCCATTGACCCCAACCTGGTGCAAACCCCAATTGCCCATTGATTTTTTTTATTTTTTTTTTCCATAGTTCTTCATTTTTTCTATTTTAAAAAAAAAAACAGTATTACTGACCCAATTAGGTGATAGCCAATCCCAAATCATATCAGGTTGGTTCAGTTCTGTTTGGATTTGTTTTGCCCCAAACTCAACCTAACCCAACTACACCCATACACTGGATAATAATTTCTATTAATATGTAATGTATAGTAATATTAATTAACACACATATTTTAATACAAATAACAAATTTAACACATTTATTAATTTAAAAAACAGTATCTACTAGCACAATATTTAAACTAAATAATATATATTATTAGTGTTAAAATGTTATAATAGTAAAAACAGATCATGTTTAAATTAATATTTATTATATTGTTTTGTTCTAATGAATAATATAAAATTGCATGGATGTGCCACGTGTTCCATCTTTATTAAAGGTGTCATTTACTTGCCTAACAGATACCTTGCAAGGAGCCACATAGACCTCTAAAGGAGCTATTTCACATGGCTCCTTGCAATGAGCAGCATAAAAGAGTGCCTTGATACTAGGTATCACATCCTCATTGACGGTTTCATTCTACATAATTCCTTGCAAGGTGACATGTAAAAGGAGTTACTATTCCACACGACACCTTCACCTTGTGAAAAGCAATTTAGAATAACGCCTTAAAAGAGCTATTTCATGTGGCTCCTTGCAATAAGCCATAGTAATACAACACTGCATTTCATACCATTTCACCTGCCTACCTAGTCAAAATAACCTCATACTGGTATTTAGTTTCTTATATTTTTTGGTAAATTGTTTTTTAAATACAATTATTTGAGTTAAACTACTGAATTCTTAAACTAGGAATTGACAAAACACCTTAATCATGAGTTTCAAGAAAGTCATATACCATATGCCATATTTCATTAGTCAAAATGAAACATAGCAAGGATTTCTTTTTTTTTTTCTTGCTGAAAACAAGTTATCCTCACGGTCAAAAACCACGAGACTAATTTCCAGAAGTAGAGTACCAATTAAGAAGCAACTCTTCTTCTCGCAGGTGTTGCTCTATTTGCAAAACAAAGCAATGATATAGCCAAATAAGGTGTGCATAGAATGACACACTGACTGTGAAGCCTTTGTTTTAGAAGAATGAAAATAAAGCAACAAAACTACCAACTAGGATGCATAGAGTGATTGTTTGAAGTCCCTGTTTCAGAAAAATGAAAATAAAACTAGGGATTAACCAAATAGGGTGGCCTTAGTAATGCTCCTTCAAACAATCTAAACTGACTTTTTAATCTCTTTGATGAGCGTGGTAAAAGAAAAGGAAAAATGGAAGGATAAAAAGGGTCAAGTTGTTGAACCGTGCAATTCATATCAATGATATTGAATCACATCAATTCATGCACGATTCAAAGTTTTGTGATTTATCACATAGTATGAAATTATGAATTACTAGCTTGCTAAATCATATCAAATCACACCATTCGAATCACAAATCACAAGACTATAATAATTTTGGCTTAAATTGATGACATTAAAAACAACAAAAGTTGTATTTCACTAGGTAAGATCAATTACATGGATCATACAAGACACGATGCCATGTAGGTACTATGTGAATCTTAGGAAGATATGGGATTACTAAATTTAATATTAGCAATTTCAAATCCCATTAGGTCTTCTTTAGTTTCCGCTGGCCATATGTATGCAAATTCTTTATCTATGTTCTGTTTTGTTGGATGGGGGAACTACTCTTAGTTCTACCGTCAGTATCTTAGTAGTTTGATTTTGTAAATACTTGTGTGTGTGCCTTTTAATAAATTTGGAGTCATTAAAATGTTATTTTTTTTCTTTACAGTGGAACAAGAGAAGCAAAAGCAATTGACTGAAGGAGATGATACAAATGGCACAGTAGAGTAGATTGCACTTTGTTCCGGCAGCTGAATATGTTGAAAACTCCTGTCCCATTTAAGATGCTTAACGCATAAAAAATTGGTTTCTAATACACTAATCTTTGCAATTTTGCAGTGTATCGTGAATGTTGTATCATTCCTCTTTCAATGACTAAGTATGCGTGTATTAGAACTGTTTGTAGAGGTCAAATATCCCTGGATTCTGATAGGTGTATTAATTTTTTATACATAACATTTGCTCAAATTAGATTCCCTGGCCATAGTGCCGAGACTAAATGCGTAATTGACATAAAGGTTTCTTGGTCTTTCGGGCAAACACTACTCAAACCCCAACTTCCCAAGTGAACTATAGGGTAGGGTATCGTCCTGGATTCTTGATCTTTAACGAAATACTAGTGGTTATTCCTATTAGAGCGGCATTTTTCTAATTGAAGATGCAAATCAAATTATTTTCAAGTGGATTCAATCTTGCATGCGCCCACATAAATGTAACAAAAACAATTTTGAATGAGAACGATGAGACGTGTGAGCGCAAAAGGAGAGCTTCTCTTCGAATTGAGTTCAACCTATTTTACCACGAGCAAATAAATCCAAATGCGTTAACATATTCCAATAAATAAATATAATAAAAGTCCGAACTTAGTAAAACTTTCTTACCAAAATTAGCAAATACAAGGCGTAGTGTATTATGACATTCCATCAATCTGCTTAACAGCATTAAAACTAACTAAGATTAATGTCCTTCAAATGTATAACTCAATAAGTGATTTGCAACAAAAAATAAGTGATTTGCAACAGTAAAAAATATCTTAAGCACGATCAACAAAATTTGACGATTGATGAATCTCAAACCAATTGCGAATAAACTTGTAAAAAAAAAAAAAAAAACGAAGAAGACAGTATCTACAATAGTACAATTTTCTAAACGTCACTTGATGGTCTCAACGAAAATAACGTGGCATTTTAGATTTATAAGATAAAGGGTTCAATATATATATATATACAAGGTAAGTAATAAGGTCGAAATAATTCTAAAAAGGCAAGCCTTGACATTGGTTTGTTTTCTATTCTTATTTCATCATTTTTAATTTTGATGAATTATATTATAATAATGAAAGCTAAATACAGCAGCTACATAGACAGTTTGATTGTCATGCCACACCATTGTTCGATAAAATGTCGAGTTCATCTTGTTTAATTGTCAGAGATGCTATTAATACGTCGAGATTACCTTGTTAACACGTCGTAAATTTCCTTGCATTTAAAATTCTTTTGAATTTTAACACAACCAAAAGAAAACCATCCTTTCACTGCAATGCACAAGTCAATTATGCACACAATCACTTGTACAACTTTGACAAATGGAGGATTTGACTGGCTTTACATGGAAACAAAGACAGTAATAATCATATTTGGGTATTGGCAAAGAAACCCTTTCTTTCCCAAGTAGACAATTTACATTGAACACAACTTGATGCTTTATTGCCACTTGCTGGCCTTTTTTCAAATATTGTGCAGGGAGGGAATCAATTTATGAGGAAAAAGGGGGAATGGTAGACACAAAGTCAGAAGTAGTTAATTTTCTACTACTGACAAGCATTGAAAAATCACCCTTTTGAGCTTGAAATTGACTGGCATTCTTCTTTATGATAATCTGACATCTTTGAGGTCTGCAAATTTACAAGGTTCTATCATTTATCATCCATTGAGATGGTTGGTGGCACCACTTTCTCCCCCTTTCACAATTTCTGTTCTCCAAGAGGGATCCACCTGAGGAAGTTGATATTCATCTGGTTTCAAAGCCAAGGCAAAATCAGGCAATGTTGGTGCTGTCTCCATGATTCTGTAATAAACATTGACAACAAAACCCACGATTTTATTAGTCGTTTTACTTCTTTACTTTTCATTAAGTAATAATCATTATCAACAATGAAGTTACATTTATGCAACAATTTACTAATGCACTGAAGTTTACCTCTCATAGGAGTACAGATCACGGTTTATTCGCACCTTGCTTGAAGTATCCTTAGGAATTTTCTCGCAAAGATATTTCATAGTCCCCCAAAGTGGTGGATTTCTGCACCACGACTGCCAGTTAGATGGACCATGAAAAAGAATATTACCACCAAAAGTACTATTTTCTTTAAAGAGAACTCAAAAGATGATAAATGAATGAAAATCATGGTCTGAGATGTCAATGATTAGTCAGCTCATAAATAGGGGCAATGTGAAAGGGGCCTGAGAAAAACTTAAAAAAATTATTGAATGCACCTGCCAGAGTTGAAGTACACAAAAGTCCTCATTTATGAGGCCATTATGCCTACTGGTCTAATAGTGACCCCATCCTTCGACGAGAAAGGGGTGTAGAAAACTATACTACTTTTTGAGATTCCCAAGTTAGTGCATTACGTTCTAGAGAAAAGAAGAAGGAATAGAGAACTTCATCGGTAACCCTAATAAGTTTATTCAAATAAATAAATAATTATACCAGAATGTATGGCTAAAATATTGTATGGTTTATTATGATCCTCAACATATAATAATTTCCATTTCTTATTCTTCGCTATCATTTTACTGAGTTCCACAATGAGAGCAAATAATCATTTTACTTTCAGAGGCGAAAACAGACCAAACTTGTTGAGTTGCTCAAGAAACACAAGGATTCCAAAACTAAGATGTTTCACAATTTCAATCAACATCAAGGGCACAAAAACTGCCATCGACCATAGTTTAATGCTCTTCAGAAGAAAAATAAAAATGACATTTGCTACATTTCTAGCCATGACAACAGTAAATAATCATTCCATATGCCACTTCACTAAATGGATAGCAATGAAAGTGAAACAAACACATACTGAACTCTGAATTAAACCGTGCCTAAAATGGAAGAAAATATCTACAGATTAGCCTTGCAAATAGACAAGACAACACTCAGAAACCAAACCTCACCAATGACCCAAGTTTAGTAATAACCAGATAGCTGCCGAAAGTTTCAAACAGGCATACCTATATCACCAGCTAAGGAATGTTAGTACACATTTTATTAGCTAAAGTCATAAAAACTTGACATGCCAAAATGTGTCGTGAGAGACATTTGCCATTCTCTCAAAAGGAGGTATTAAGACTAAGGTCATTCGTCCATACAGAATCACATAGGCATCAGTTCATTCCATTCATTCTAAGCATTCCTTCCATTATCTTCACACATGTGCCTATGCTAATAAGCAGAACTTACTTTGCAGTTAATGGAACATGGCACATATATAATTAGGGAAATGAAGGATGCTTTCATTATTTAAATGTTGTCTAAAGGACATTTTGAAAATTAAAAAGTATAACTCTTTTTTCTGAGGATGGTAACATAACAGCATAAAGTTTGTATAGGGGAATATTATGAATAACCTTGACAATGGAGGTGCTGCATTGAATGCTTCACACAACTTCTTACTTTCTTTGAAATACTCATCTGCTGCTTGTAAAGCAGCTACAGCCATCCCATGAGATTTCTCCGTGTTTCCCTCATCAAGAATCAATCCGTGATAATAATATGCTGCAGCCTAGAAAATCATTACAATAAGCATATCAATAACTTCACATCACTTGCTTCTGCTAAAGGCATCTTCCATGCTTGTTCCTGAATTATGCATGAGTATGCTCAAATCAAAGGATACCATATACACCAGTAGCTGTGTTGTTCAAGGTCTCATTAAGTAAGATTAAGGGCATAAAATATAAGAATAAATCAAATGACTTAAGCATAATATTGTCAGAATCTAAAAACAGAAACGGGTGCTCATTTCCTTAACCAAGCTGAAACCTACTACCAAGTTAACAAGAACCCACCCCCCCAAAAAAAAAGAATACAAAAGAAAAGAAACATGCAAAGAATATGCAAGGGTAAAAACTAAATAATATACAGTACACAGAACAAGAAAATGAATAACGTTGTTAAGAAATGAGTTGGGCCAACATTACTCTCAATAGTTAGCTCAAGTTAGGAGGGTTGCCCAACTCTTATAAGGAATATTCTAATCATAATCCTAATCAATGTGAACCATCTTAACACACATCCCTCATGCCCAAGCTTGGACATCTAGACTGCAAAATTTGCAACACTGGACAGCTGCAAGTGACTCAACAGCAATATTGGATAAGCTCTTGTACCATTTTAAGAAGTCGACTAGGTCTAACTCTCAATAACTAGCTAAGAGGAGAGGACAATCCAAGTTTCTATAAAGAATATTTTGCTCATATACATAATCGATATGGGAGATCTTAACAAATATAATTGAGGAGCACAACTAAAGCAACAGTTCTGGGGCACTCTTAACTCATTTACCATATGTAATTAGTTTATTAGAATGTGTAATAAAGATTTGCAATTAATATTATGGCCCAGGGACATCAGGGCATTTTGCATCACTTATCATTAGAATTTAGAAAATATTTAATCATCCTCTTTTATTCTTCAATGAAGACATCACCATCAGCTTGAACAAGTATTTCAGATTTCAGCCTCTTCTCAAAAACAGGTCAGTTATGAAAATTCAACCAAATGTTCAAATAGCCACTTCCAACTAAATTTTGTACCCTAAGAAACATAAAGATCTAATCCCCTCAACTTCTCAAGTTTCAGCACCAACTTCATATTTTATATTGTCGACCATCTATTGTTTGATTCATTTTATACTTCATATGTATTTATAGGCAAAGGGTAGCCAGTAACCAGAAAATTCCACTCTAATGGTATTGCTATAAAGTAATACATAATAATTAAATAGCAAGATGCAAATAAATAGGGAGAAAAAACACAAACCTTTGCTTCAATATACTTCCATTTCACAAAAAGACGATGTTTTTCACCCCAACCATTTGCTAATGGAAGGTTCATAATATTATCTTGAGCCTGCAAAATGAACAGCTTAAATAAAGTAATGAATGCCAGTTAAATGCATTCATGTTAACATACTAATGCACACACATGCATATAAATACGCAGTATAATTGAAACAAAGATTTGTCTTGGGGAAAAAATGCTATAGATTTAGAATCAAGAGAAACAAGTTGAAGATCCGATCAGATATTGGAGATAGAACAAATGAAACAAAGGAGAAATTGAACAATAACAGATACAAGTTAGATACATGGTCTTGAAATACTTTAAGAAAGAAACCAACAAATTCATCAACATAAAACAAATGTTCCACAGGGCACAATAATGCCCACTACATCTGAAGTGATTAAGATTTATATACATAAAAAAAAATCTTTTATTTTACAGATATCAAATTTGAAATTTATATGGAAAAAAGCTCACTTGGGAGAGCATGTGGCTATAAATTACAAGGTTACATGTTCAAGGAGTATTTCTATGTTCTAGCATTGTTTACACACACCCCACACCCCACCCTGGTAAAAGGAAAAACCAAAGGAAATTTACATGGAATGCTAATTTAGCAGTCAATTAGTTCCCATAATTCCATTAGATATGCCAATAATTATTTGACAGGCATTAGTAAAAACAATGAAAATTTGGCACTTGTACCTGTTGCCAATATTTCACCATCTCACATGCAAGTCTACGCTTCACTGCAAGAGTGGCTTTGGTACTATCAATTGCCATTCCAAGTTGGATATCTACACCCTGTTAAAACAGTGAAAAAATAAACAAGTATACCCAAAATAGATATACGAGAGAGAGGATGGGAAAGGTATATCTATATATATATTGAACAGTCCCCTTCTCCAGTCTTCACGCAATGTAGTTAATGTTTTACATGTCATCCTCACACCCCAGAAAGGAGTTGCATATACACAAGTCGGACCGTTTTGAATCATAAATTCTTAGAGGAAACAATGCATTATTAGACCTAAAACTCCTAGGCTAATATGTTAATTAACACAAAAACCCATAGGAATTTACACAATGAATTCAATCAAAATGATTGCAACCATCAGACATGTCCCCCTTTTAATCCCTTCACAGCTTTAAATTTCACTCTTAATTCATAAAATTTACATTTTTTATATTAATGGAACTAAGAGTTGACTTGAAATTTTTTGTAAATACTAAAATGTCAAACATTGTCAATTCAAGTGAACAATATGTTCACCCCTTCCTTTTCACCCTTATCAGTTCATTCCTTTCCTAAATTATGGCAACAAAGGCATGTATTAATATACAAAAGCTTGAACACTTGTTCTCAAATTCTATTATTCAACATGCAAAAATTTTCTACTTTTTTTCATAAGATTTGAGTGGCCAGTTTTCTATTACTAGCCTAACTTATGGGCAAATCTATATATATCCACTCATTCAATATTTCCTTAAACTTATTAAAAGAGGAAAGATCTGAAATACTTGATGTGGAAGATTAAACTGAAGAATGGTAGTGGATTTTAAGTAGAAAAAGGATCTATGCGAAGCACAGAGGATTTTTATTTGAATGGCCTCACATTGTTGTTGGATGTGCCTTACTCTAAGCATGTGCAGATTATCTATGGCTCATAACCCTTTTTTTCTGACTATAATAGCAGTTTATCTTCATAAAGAATATGAAGAAAAAAAAAAATATAGGAAGCACAGAACTAGTCTGATAAGCTTTGGAACTTGGTAGAGCACTTGCCCAGGCCAGCTCTAAAATTGATTCATATTTCCACAGTATGACACCTAAACTATCCTAGAACAATCTTTGACAGTTTAGAGTAGATTCTATCTTTGTTTCATCTCATGCCTGGTGGACTTTCAAATGTGAGGAAAGATTAAAACTAATCTTTGACAGTTTAAGAGTATAGGTCAATGATTCCTTAATAATCAACCAAGTTTTTATAGTATCATCTGATATTTTGGGAAAGTAACATCTAAGCTCCTTTTGGTTTCTACAGAGACTCTCACAATCTATGATAGTACCAACCTACTGAAGAAATTTTTCTACTCTATTGTCATTGTCCCATCTAGAATGATGAGGCTTGGTTGTTGTTGTATTCTCTTTACATCAAACATATTGATTCACATGACATTCAATTAACAACATTATTCATTAAAAAAAAATCACAAGAATTGTAGCATTCTTATTAATTAATGCAGTATAGTGAACTTTAATATTAAACAAATGATGTGTGCAATTTTATGGTAAACATTAGCAATGTTATAAAACCATTTATATATTTGGCTTAATTTCATTTTTGGTTTCTCAAGTATTGCAATTTTGATATTTTAGTTTCTCAGGTTCTGATTGTATCAATTGAATTTCTCAGGTATTACAAATATGAGATTTAAATCTTAAGATTTCAATTATGCCAATTGGACCCTCCAAACATCGCAATTGTATAATTTTAATCCTTCAAATTTTATAACTGTGGAATTGGGACTATTTTTTTTTAGGACAAAAATTACACAATTACAATGCTTGAAAAACTAAAATAACACAATTGCTATACCTAGAGGGCCCAATTGATGCAATTGAAATCTGAGGGACTAAAAGTACATATTTGTCATAATTGAAATACTCAATTGGGACAGTTGGATCCCGGGAGACTAAAATCACAAAATTACAATATCTAAGAGACCAAAAGTGCAATTAAACTGATATATCACCTAATAGCCTAAGCTTTTGGGATAGTTGGTTTAAATATGATATCTAAGCCTATCCTACTCATGATGACGGACCACCCATAGATGTCTAGTCTAGCAAACTTCACACTTATATAAAGTCTTGGGTGTTGAGAGAGTGTTAAGATTCAAAATTGGCTAAGTATATATAGGCAATACTCGTTCCTTTTGCTAGCTTTTGGGGTTAAGCCAAGTATAGTTCGTTCTTAAGGCTTAGTTGGTTTATGAGATAGTACCAAAGTCTTCATGACTAAGTAGCCTAGAGTTTGATCAAAGATGTTCGTCTTCTTCTAAATAAAAATTAATTTCAACACAAGGTGAGGTGGGATGGTGTTAGAGATATAAAAAATGCAAAAAGCAATCAAGTGCCTTCATTTAACAACTTGAGCTTTTTAGATAATTGGTTGATGATTTGATATTAGAGCCTATTTGATGTTAGGCTATCAAAAATTGTCCACTCTTGAAAACTCCAAATTCCCAATATTCAATTAAGTGTAACGGAAATGTATTATGATCCCACATTGTCCCAGTGTATGGGCAAAGTATCATTTATAATGACTTGGGAAATCCTTACCTTTAAACTAGCTTTGCATCAAGTTAGGCATAGTCCATTCCCAATTTTAATAGTTATTAGAAATATTATTTACGTTTGTTGTCAAGCCTTTTAAGAGGCTGGCTTTTGTTGTATCTAGTAGTACTTGCTAACAATAGTATAGTATAGGGGTTTTTTTGTACTCTCCTTTGTAACCCTCTTTTCATGAATATATATATATATACATACATCTTTATTGTGCGAAAAACATATAGAGAACCTTCATCTAAAACACTTTTATCCTCAACTTAGTATCAGAGTAGGTTCGATCCCACTTTGGCTATTCCTAACTCCAATGGGTTGTCCACCCCCATTGGCCAAAGTCTAGCCACTATCCGCTATCACTAACAACTTTTTCAGCAGTTGTTTGCCACCGTTGGCCATTGTTTTTTGCTCGATGAAAACACCATTAGGAACACCTCTTAGTGTGCAACCAAATTGTCCAAGTCATGGAGGCTAAAACCTCCACATGCGCCGTCACAACTTGGGCACTCTGTTCAATGTGTGAGATCCACCCATCATTATCTGGCCATCGAATCTTCTCCATTCTGCTTCCAATAGGTTCTTCAGCCTCTTTTGAGTCTATATCACCCCTTGTCTTGCTAGTTTGGCCTTATTTTAGTGAGAAGTCTTCCTCCATTGACTTTTATGGGGTCTTGTTGTCTGCTTCAGCAAAATGGGAAGTTTTGGTATTGTTCCTCCCTTTTCAAGAACACCTACTATCACTTAGGAAAAACTTAACGGAAAAAAATATTTGTCTTAGTCTGATTTTGAGGAACTATGGTTTCTTGGCCAAGGGCACCATGAATACTTGGAGAAAGATATTGATGAAGTGCCATCAATGAGTTAGGAACAATGGAAGAAACTTGATTTCCAGCTTTGTGCTTTATTGTGGCAATCTAGAGTCCAACATTCTAGGAACTATGAGGGCCTTCAAAATATGTCACACTTTTTGGAAGAAAGCCCAAACTATCTATGCCAATGACATCAACGATTATACGATTCAATAAGAAAGTTAGCATCCTTCAAGCAAACTAATCATGATTTGACCTCCTCCTTTATTGCTCAAATTCAATCTACAGTTGAAGAATTGAAAATTTTCTTGGAAGCCAATTTAGTAGAGGAAATGAAAAAGAAACTTGACAAGTGTTGACCCTATGTGTTATGCATCTAGATTATGATCATATTCATCATCAAATTCTAATATGTCAATAAGTTCCTTTAATGGAAAGCCTCATGACACACTTCTTCATGTTCCTACTCTGAAAAAACGTGAAGGTTCGCTTGAACTTGTTGAATATTTAGCAATGGTATCTACTAGAGGAAGAGGAGGTAGTGGGAACTGTGGAGGATGTGGAGGCAGAATTGGTCATCCCCAGTGCTCATATTGTAAGACAATGGGTCACACATAGAACACATGTTATTCCTTGCATGGCTTTCTTGAGAAGGTTGCAAGTGTCTCCAAATCAAAACAACACGAGTCTAAATTTTTTGAAGAGGACCATCAAGAATATCTACGATTGAAGTCCAACAGTCAAGCTCAATCATCTTCAAGCCTTAATGTTTCAACCACATGTATTTCTTAATATATGGAAAGTCAAGGTCCATGGATAATTGACTCAAGTGCTTCTAACCACATTTATGGTAATAATTCCTTATTCTCTCCTATTTTCTCACCCAAATATCCTCACCTTATTACTATAGCCAATGGGTCCAAAGTTTCCTCACAAGGAGTTGGTCAAGTGTCTTTTTCTCCTTCTTTAAACTTAGAATTTGTTCTCTTTATCCCTAACTAGCTTTTTTAATTTGATTTCTCTATGCCAATTAACCTGATCTCAAAATTGTTCTATAATGTTTGATGTTGATTCATTTGTCATATAGGAACGTGGTACGGGTCGACTAATTGGTGTAGGACATGAATCTAGAGGACTCTACTGTCTTGAAACTAGTCCCTTTGTGTCTTATTTTGCATTTCCACCTCTTAAATTGTTGCATGATCACTTAGGTCATCCTTACTTGTCAAAACTGAAGAAGACGGTTTTTGGACTCAGACAAACTTTAGGTCTTAAAGTGAGTCGTGTCAATTACGAAAACATGTTAGGTCTTCCTTTCCAAAGAAAACTGAAACAAGATGTAATTTTGTTTTTTCCACCATTCATTTAGACATTTGGAGTCCAAGTCGTGTTACATCTTTAGGGTTCAGATATTTTGTTACTTTTATTGATGAATACTCTCAAACTTAGGTTTATTTAATGAAAGATCGATTTGGACTTTTGCCTATTTTCATGTCCTTCAATGAAATTAAGAATCAGTTTAGGAAAATAATCAAAATTTTAAGGAGTGATGCTACTAAAGAGTACTTCTCTTTTGATCCTTCTTCTTTTTTAACCACACATGACATTCTACATCAATCTACTTGTCCTTATACCTCATAGCAAAATGGTATAGCAGAAAGAAAAAATAGACATTTAGTAGAAACTACACGTACCTTATTGTTTGGTGCACATATCCTTGTTCAATGGGATGATGGTGTTATTATTGTTTGCTTTCTAATAAATAGATGACATCTTCATCACTTGAAAATAGAATGTCATCTTTATTTTGTCCATGATGTGTCTCTAGGTTTGGACAAACTATTTGCAAGACCCATTAAATGTGTCTTTCTTGACTATTCTCGTCTTCAGAAAGGGTATTGTTGATATTCTCCATACACAAGATGGTAATGTCTATTGATGCTCCCTTCTTTGAAGACACTTCCTTCTTTTCTTCATCCATGCAAGATTTGGACTTTGTACAACAAGTCTTACCTGTTTTGTTTCTTGATTCCCTTTTGTCTCCTACTTGTGAAACCCCTATTCATAAGCCTTCCAATCAAGAAGTAAATCAAATTAGTACCTACTTCAATCATCTTCATCTCCTCTCATTACATATCAACATCGGACACCAAGGGCTGGTTAAAGAGCCATTTGCTTTAGGTCCCTCATCATTAGTTGGTCCTTCCACAATTCCACAAAATGATAATTTTGGTTGGTCAATTGCACTTAGAAAAGGTATTTGATCTACTCGAAACCCTCATCCTATTTAAAATTTCGAGCTATCATTGGTTGTTTCCCTCCTATTTCTCCTTTGTTTCCTCTTTGTCTTCTATTGTTATTCCTAAAAATATAAAAGAAACACTTGATCATCCTGGTTGGCGGCAAGTTATGATTGTTGAAATGCAAACTCTTGAAAGTAATGACACATGAGAGTTGGTTCCTCTTTCTCCTGGGAAGAAAACTGTTGGTTGCAAATGGGTCTATGTCATTGAAGTTAGGCCCAATGACAAAGTTAATCGTCTTAAAGCTAGATTGGTTGCTAAGGGATATACTTAGATTTATGGTTTTGATTATGGCGATACTTTTTCTCTTGTGGCCAAGATCACTACTATCCAGTTTTATCAATAGCAGATGGCAGAGAACCCAAAATCCGCCATATACATGTGGCAAATAACATTGCGGCATATGGCAGAAGCCATGGCGGACAAATAAAAAACATATATATATAAAATACTAAAAAACAGTATATATAACAGTAAACATAATTAAAAACATTAAAGAGTGTGGTTTGAGGCAGCTTGTGGTGCCTCGAGTGTCGTGCACAACGGCTTCCACTACCTGGAGCGAGGTTTGCGATGGCTTTCACTCCATGCAGCAAGGTTCATGGTAGTTTGTGGTGGTTGAAGCATCATGCACGACAACTTGCACTACCTGGAGCAAGGTTGCGCTGCGTGCAATGTGGTTCGGCAGCGGCCTACGCTTGCTGAAGCATGTTTGCCACGACTTGTGGTGGTTGGGGTGCCATTCGCAGCAGTAGAGTGTCTCTCACGGCGACTTCTAATGGTTAGATGTCATCAACAAGGAGTTTCGCAAAATGTAGCGATTTCAGAAGCCTATGTTGTTCGCGGCTAACCCTAAAATCAGAAGTTTTGGGTTGGGTCGAGTCATATGACTCATTAAAAAAAAAAAAAAAAGGATTTGAACTGGGCTGGATCAAGTTACATGACCCGAAAAGGTCATCTTTGGGTCGACGAACCTGCGTTCTCCATTTTCCGCCATAGCCTTTGACAATGCCATAGCCGCTACACAAAAAGTGGTCGCCACAGCACGCCATATGAAATCCACCTCGCCACAGCCATGTCATGGTGGCCAGAAGGATTTCCGCCACCGCATCCCGCCATAGCCACTATTTAACAACATTGTACTGTCAGGCTCTTTCTTGCAATGGCGGCTATTTGTCATTGATCTCTCCATCAGTTAGATATTGAAAATGTTTTTCATCATGGTGACTTGGAAGAAAAGATCTACATGGAGCAACCTCCTGAATTTGTTGCATGTGGACTAGTTTGCAAATTGTGTTGATCTCTATATGGGCTCAAACAGTCTCCACGAGCTTACTTTGGGAAATTTAGTCATACAATGCAGGATTTTGGCTTGAAACATAGTGAAGCAAATCATTTAGTTTTTTATTGTCATTATTCTTCTAGGAAATGTGTTTATCTAATTGTTTATGTTGATAATATAGTTATTATTGGGAATGATGATAAAATTTCCCAATTGAAAATGCACTTATTTAGTCATTTTTAGTCCAAAGATCTTGGTTGCCTTAAATACTTTCTGGGTATTGAGGTAGTTCAATCAAAGGAAGGCATTGTCATCTCACAGATAAAGTATGTTTTAGATATTCTAGAAGAGACAGGGATGGTTGATTGTAGACGCATTAATAGTCCTATGGATTCAAATAAAAAATTAATGGAAAAGCAAGATGAACCTTTCTCAGATCTAGAAAGATACTTATATACCTCACAATTACTAGACCTAACATTTCTTTTGTTGTTGGAGTTGTTAGTCAATTTATGCAAATTCCTAATATTGATCATAGGAATGTAGTGCTTTGTATTCTTAGATACGTCAAAATGGCACCAAGGCAGGGATTGCTATATAAGGATAAAGGAAACACCCAAGTCTATAAGTATTGTGATGCTGACTTGGCAAGATCTCCTATAGACAGGCGGTTTACCACTGGATACTGTGTTTTCATAGAAGGAAATATGATCTCTTGGAAAAACAAGAAACAAAATGTTGTTGTCCGATCTAGTGCAAAAGCTGAGTAAAAGGCTTTGGCCCCACTCACTTGTGAACTTGTGTGGATAAAACAACTCCTTCAAGAACTAAAATTTTGTAAAGTTTAACATATGAGTGTGTATTGTGATAATCAAGTAGCACTTCATATTGTCCCTAATCCTATGTTCCATGAAAGAACCAGGCATATAGAAATTGAGTGTCACTTTGTTCGAGAGAAACTGTTGACCAAGGAAATTAGTACTAATTCATCGATTCCAATTATCAACTAGCAAATATTTTGACTTAGTCCTTAAGAGAACCTCAGATAGAATTTATTTGTTCCAAGCTTGGTTAATACAATTTATATGCTCCATCTTGAGGGGGAAGTGTTAGAAATATTATTTTAAGTCTACTGTCAAGCCTTTTAAAAGGCTAACTTTTGTTATATCTAGTAGTACTTACTGATAGTAGTATAGGGGTTTTTTTGTACTCTTCTTTGTAATCCTCTTTTCATGAATATATATACATCTCTGCTGTGTGAAAAACATATAGAGAACCTTCATCTAAAACACTCCTATTCTCAACTATACTAAATACATAAATAAACCTTAGCAATCTAATTCTATTAATCATTTGCTTGAATACACAACAAAACTTTGTGAGATGAATGATGGACAAGAAGTTTGCCTCCATAGAGTTATGACTTACAAAGCACATTGGTTTTAGCCATTAGATGTGATAGGTTTTCACTTCTTAATTCTCTGCTAGGAAAAAATATTAATACCTGTCCCAATGCTTGTAGACAGAGTGCTCGAAGAACTCCTTCTGCAAGGTCTACCGGTAAATTTCTCCTAAAATCAGAACCAACAGTGAGAGGAGTAATACATATAAAATAAAAATACAGAAGGTTGTTTAGATTACACAAAACTGTGTGACAGTCAACTGATTGTATTACATGGGTACAAACCTGAGTTCGGCAGGCAACTGTGGAAGAACATGCCTTATAGCACAATCAAGATACCCAGCTGCCTTTAAGAAGATATCAACAGAAGCCCGTCTGCTTTCTGTTAATCATTAACCAAAAGGTCAAACTTCCCAGTAGGAACAATATACATAAAGGCATCAATGAGGCAGAATCATTAGAAACAAAGTATTGCAGCATATAAGACAATAAAAAATATGTTTTCAGTCAATCAGCTACCTCAATATATAACCAACAGGAGAAAAAAATAAAAGGAAATTTTGAATTATTCTGTTAATAAGATGAAATTTCCATTCCAAATTACGATAACTACACATGAACATGGAGAACTACAAAGAATTATTTACTGCATATGCAATGAACAAGACTAGACAAAGAAACAAAACAAGAAAGAGAAAATTATCTTTCTTCAAACTTCAAATAAAAATTGAAAAATTAGTATATACTAATAATTAAAGACAACAGAGTCCATGAAACCACAAAATCACATACACACAAAGCAGAAACAAGATCAACTGACTCATGTCTCTAACTGAAATTATTTTGATCAAACGTATTTTGGTTGTTTGATGTAATAAACAATAAGAATATGGGCTGGGGCAAGTTACAAGGAATATGTTGACATATGCCAAAAAATCTTATTACTAACCTTCCGATACTTTTGGCTGATGACCATCAGTGGATGTTCTGGGAAGAAGTAATAAATTAGCCTGTGATAGCAATAGCATTGCCATCAAGTGCAAAACTGACAACACCTCGTACCAAGCATTAGACATGGCTGTTTCCTATAAAAATGTCAGTTGCACCACCAAACAAAAAAAGAAAGTGGACGGAGAAAATGATCAGCATTCTTCTGTATACAAATAAATATTCAAATCAAAGAAGAAACGCTCATGCATTAAAAAAATAGAAATCACCTCTGCTTCATCCTCTTGATTCACCCAAGCAAATTGTACTTTGTATTGTAAATGGCTCCCTGCACAATAAAGATAAGCAATTAATCAGGAGGTTGACATGTTGTGGAGAGAAAATCCATCAAATACAAATGGACTAAAACATGCTTTACCAATTTCGACTAATCCCAAAAGTACTGGCAAGTAGTCTTCAAGAGCCTGCTGAAGATCAGCCAGTGTTGAACCTCCTGAGGATAATTGTGTGATGCATCATTAAATGTGAGCAAGTCATTCATTATAAGATGTTTCATCCTTACTAGTACTAACCATGTTGGGTGGCACTTTTCCTTTTTGTTCTCGTAATTGTAGGACCTTCTTGGCCAGCCATTACAACTATATGAGTTCTAAGAGCAGACAGGCGTTCCACTATATTCTTGGACAAGTAATCACCAAGTGACTGTGCAAAATCAACAGGTTTGGGAATTCTTAGACCTGGAACATACACAGAAGCCTCCCCAATACTCCCTGGCCTCCTTCTATTTCCACCAGAGTCCTTTGGAGTGGACACAAAGCAGCCCATATCCTGAGTACTATACCTGATGATACAAAGAAGACACAGTGAATCACCACCAAGAATCTTGTGTTTCTGTGCATACAACGAGTTTCTATTGTCTCTGACATCAAGCTGCACAAAGTTATGGGGATAACAGCTCCACAAATATATTCCAGAAACATAGATGACGATTCATCAAAGTTCAAAAAGTTAAGAGAACACTCACAGCATACAGGGAATTAACAGTAAAATGCCATCAGCATGGGTAATTAAATGTCAACCAACAAAGGAGTGATAGTAGGCTAATCACGAGCAGCATTACATTTTAAGTTGTACTAGAACAATCCATATTTTAAAATTGACATATACTTTATTCTGCAGCATTAATTTTTCCTTTATTTTTTATTTGGCCATTTTCAGCAGCATTAATGATAGTCATTTCTTTATTTGTTTTCCTCATTCCATAATCTTAACACGTAATTAAAAATAAGCACCAAAGATTTATCCAACTAACCTTGTCGTTTGCCCTGGCAGTTCACTGGTCAGTTCAAAACTTATGCTATTCTCTGCGCCAAAAATTCACAGGGAAATGTGAGGTTGAGGAAAAAAATATGACATAAAAGCAACTAGATCACAAGAACAGCATGAGACATGACAAGTGTGGTCCGTGTCAACGCTTCATTGTAATGACAAGGAAAAGGTTTCAAAAGATTGCAAAAGTGCATGGTGATAGAAAAACTAAAAGGTAACACTCCCCCCGTGCACACCGTTACACCAACAACACAAACCAAAACATAAACAACGACCAGAATGAGAACTTCCTCAAGGTAAAAAAACTTCAAGAAAAGGGTTTTGGCTCATGAAATTGGAGAAGATAGCAGTTGAAACTCGGCAAAGAATGAGAGTCATGACTTGAAAGTAAAGGGTTTCCAAAGAAATCCAAACAAGCAACAATTGCAGAAACGCAAAGGAACACTTGCATTGTTTTTATCTCTTCCTTGCACAAACTGATGAAACTACGAGTCTTCTCACCGCTTCAAACCACTGTTACTAAAGCCACCGATAAATCGGGAAACGATAATGAGAAAAAAAACAGTTTCAGAAAATGGAAACTGAAGCTTGAAGTTCAAAACTTTTTTTAAAGTAATGAGAAAAATGCTTCATTGGGTTAATGGAAAATTACACAAAATCTTGGATTTCAGAATTTGGACCCCTCCCCCCACCATAAAAAAATAAAAAATAAAAAATCTCAGAATTCATTCCAACACATAAGTTAAACTGAATTTCCAACATAATATAATCCAAAGCAATACCCAACCCAGAAAAACCAATTTTTTGAAGAAGAATAATTTCTACACCTAAATTTAACATTTGCAAAAAAAAAAAAAAAAACTCCATCCTGAAATCCAATTGAGAATCACATGCTGCTAATGAGTCTTACCATGAACAGATAGAGTGGCAGCAATTGAGCAAAGCAGAGTGAGGCACCCAATTGCAATCCAATTCAGAATCAAAGTAACCCTAAAAAAAGAAGAGAACTTGAGAGGTGCCCAGAAGCAGAAACCAAACTTGAAAAGAATGTGATCTTAAGCGATTCCTTCAGAGAGACGAACAGAAACGAAGACAGATACAGAGACAGAGACAGAGACAGAGACAGAAACAGAGTCTTCTTTCATTGAGAACAAAATTACAATTTTATTTTAATTATTATTGTGGAACATTGGGATATTGCTTGTTTTTATTCATACATAATAAGAATAAGATATGTTAGTGTATGTACGACACTGCCTACAATGTTGTAAGTTGTAACACAAGCAGCCACAACTAGAAAATGCTATTACCGTTAGCATTAGGTGGCATTATATATTATTGCTAATTACTGAGATTAATATATTAGTATAGTATTAGTAGCAATTGCGTTTAAATGGCGCACATTTTGTTAGACCACTTCTTTTTAAAGCCTCCAATGATTCTCAGTCTCTACTTTGTATTGTGTTGTGTCTAGCTGGTTTTACCCTTTCCTTTTTTCTTTATTTTCTATCATACCTACCTTTTCATTAACGTGTGTCTTAAGATATAAATTAAAAAAAAGAAATTGATCAAAATAAATAATTAAGTAGTATATGATTTTCTAAAAATTAGAAGAAAAAAAACTATTATTATACTCTTTAAATAATTAAAATAAATAATAAATTATTTTAATTGTTTAACAAACAGCAAGTGACGTTGTCCGTGAGTGGCAAGTGACCACACTGGCAATTCCTGCAGTATTACACACAATGGGATTGCTTGCCGTCTGAGTCTTTTTTCATTTTTTTTCCTTCTAGAAATAAATATTAGTAAATATTTAATAGTATAAAAATTACAAGTTGGTACTGTATATGAAGATTAGGTCTGCTGCAGAAATTTCAATTGCATGCAAGTGTGAGGTCATCATAAAACCAAGAGCCGATCCTCATCTAGCTACGTGTTTTTTAATATCAATAAGTTTTTATTTGTTTTCAATTTCATCATCAATTGCTATTTTCTTTTGAAATATTATTATTTATTTAAACGATAAAATTCTATTATTTTTCTCTATATTTACATTAATGCGTTTCTCTCATTCTCTACGCAAGAGAAGAAAAATAATCGCCCTTCAAAAGTGTGAATTGTACTCTGAAAAAGTACAACCAATTATTAATTGAAAAATATAAAAAAAATGCATATGTGTATAAGTACACACACAAAAAAAAATGTGTATAAAATAAATTATTAAATTTTGAGTCATTAATTTTGTAATTGATAGTTATTTATTATGAAAAAATCAAATTAAAAATGTTGACACTTGACAATCGGCGTCAATAAATAAATAAGTGTGGGCATTGATAGCATTAAAAAAACACGTGAATCACTTGCAAATTGTTAGACTCAAATTTACGATGATGAATACTGAAACTTCAAGCCATAGCAAGCGCTGTTAATCCTTAAACTCTGCCTCTATGTGTGTTTATAAACAATTCTACAGAAAAAAAAAATATTATATATTTCCCGAATTTGTTGGAATGACTCTATTACAGTGTTTTCCTTTTCTTTTGCTTACGTATTTAGTTTTTTAATATGTATAATTCATCCATTTTTAAAAACAAAAAACCGTTGGTGTCTAAACATCACTTATTATGATGTTTGAAAAAAATTTGTTTCCAGTTTGTTAGTATGGTCGTATTGTTAAGGACTAAAATTTAAGATATTTAATTAAGTAAAATAGTCTTTGTCGACTGAGTTATGTGTTCGGTAGCAGATATTTATCATTCTTTGACGTCACAATAAATGTATACGGTAAAACCACACTTGAGTGAATATCATAATCTCATGTGATAAATGGATCAAGAGTGATATGCTTAAGTCTCTCCATTTGTTTTTTTTTTTTTTTCTAGTGTAATTTTTGTGGAAGTACAAAATTTTGCTTTCATGGGATGTGTATTATAAATTATGTTTGAAAGAACTTAAATAACCTCTAGATCCTATACAATAGGGATTTTAATTTTAGTTCTTAATTTTTTATTTTAATCTTTAATTTTTTATTTTAATTTAATTTTTATTATTAAATAATAATATTAACTAATAATATAATAATAACATTTATAATCAATTGATTTATCATATTAGATCGGAAGA
>JAMLFT010002724.1:0-24289 GCA_026544285.1 Pachyrhizus erosus | reverse complement strand
GAGTCAACACATTATTATATATCTATTATAAATTAATAGGTTAAGATAAAAATTTATTTAACATAAATTTTTAAACGTAACATATTTAAAAAATTAAAAACTAAAAACAAATATTGTATAATCACTTGTCATATGTTAATTTATATATAAAAAATAAGATATGATAAAACATAATAATTTTAATTTATTATAAAAATAATATAAAAATTAACAAAATTATATTTTTTTTATTTTTTTCCTTCCTCCTAATTGTGGATCCTAAACCGTGCCCCTTTAACCAAGATACAAAACCTACCTTAAATGTCTCAAATATAAAATTTATTACCTTAAATATCTAAGAATAGCCTCATAACAACCTTACATCATGTGACAAGATATGTTTAATAACAATCTATATAAATTTTGATATTATATAAAAAATTGAATTTAAATCTATTTAATTTCAAAAACTTACTTCAAGAGAGAAATTACCTCCTCTTATATTTTGATCATATTACTGACATATGTCTTTTCCATCACAATGATATAATTACTTTGCAGTGTGACGTAAGTTAATCATCCTAGAAAATCAGAAATGTGTAGCTCTAGCCATATGCATTATTCCACTTCCCACACATCACCATAAAAAAATACTACAAAAAAGCAATCTATATAAGATGAGTATCATGTAACGCTCGTACACATTATTCAAAGGGAACAAGTTCTAGTCAGACCAAACGCAAGATAGAGCCATCTAGAAATTCACCAAAGGAAAATAAAAAAAACAGTCACAGTTTTGCCAAACAGGTCCAAAGTTTCTCTGCAACATCACATGTTTGTCATGTTTCCCTTTAGGTGCCAGAAGAGTCAATTGAGGAATGACACTATGCAGAGCCAAATTAAGGTTCTGCATACAGCATAAAGTCTCTGCATTCTCGGCAACTGCAATCCGCAAAGCGGCACTTGATACAGCCTTCACAGTAACAAGTTAAGCAGCCTTGGCAAGTTGATAAACGAGTACAGCCCCTGCTTGCTCTCAGACTTGGTCTCTCTTCATCATCATCGCAGGTTATTCTGGAAAATGATAATTCTCACATCCGTTACCATTCATATAGCAGCAGATCTCACAACTAGAATATGGCTTCTTACAATATTCTACTTTACTATAATATGTTGTGTAAGCTAATCTGAGTTACTTTTTCAATCTATATGTTTGACTAGCTGCTATGCTAACATAAAAGATTCATAATATCCCTTATTTCTCCCAATCACATTATTATTATTATTATCAATCACTTATCTTTTCTCTTTCTTATTTTTCACTAACTGTAGACACATCATAAGTGCCTAAGTATGTTTTTTCCAACATATAAACTCTTTCTATATGAAATCAATCCTTCAAATTATATGGGTAAGACATTTTAGTTTTTTCTTTAGATTTAATTACTTGTTTAGCTTTTATAATTAATATATATATAAATTAAAATATATAGAATATTTAACAGTGACACAAAAATAATTATAAATATTTTTTCTTTTAATCTTTATTATATTTTAAAATATTTTCTTTTAATTTCCACATATGTCATTTTTAATTTTATTAATTTTTACAATTATTATTTTAATTCTTACAACAAGTACTTAAAAAGATAAAAAAAAAAAATTATATATACAAGGATTACTCTCATTGCCTAAAAAGAAAGTTTAGATACAATAGACAAAAGTTAAAGTTCGTATCTAAATTAAAAAATATCTTTGTGTAAACTTTAAACACTATAGACTAAAAAGAAAGTTTTTATAACAATAGAAACAAAATCAGAATAATTAAATCTTTATTTTATCTTTGTACTAAAACTTACTAAATTTTTCTTCAGATAAAATATTTTATGAACACTTGAAAAAAAAGTAAAATAATAAAATTAATTATTTATACACTCAATTTTTATAGAATTTTCTCATCTTGTTTTTTTTAAAAAAATTAATATCCGTTGATTTTAACTTAAAATAAAAATATTCATTTACTAGCAAAGGATTTTTAAAATCTAAGGAATAAAAATGTCCAGCCCATACAATTTGAAGTTCTAATCCATGGGTTTAGTAACTCCATAAGATAATATCAATCATGAGATCAACATCATATAGTTTGAATTGTGACTTTGGAAGGAACTTACTTCTGATAAGGCCAAAGAGAACAAGTCCAGGATTTGTTGTTCAAAGCATTATGGTACTCCTTAATGTCTGGCCTGCTCTTGAGACGAAACCTGCGCTCCTTCTTGCAATTAGTGCAAGACAGGAACTCATCCCTGTGAAAGTTCCGTTTCCTCATTGCAGCATCTTTCCAGTTAGCCACATTTGCCTGATGTGTGTAATATTTCAGTAAAGGTGTCTTCCAAAGGGGAACCCTGTCCTCATCTTCATAATGAACCCAGATGTTGCTTTTCCACCTTCCACTTCCTTCTCTGAATGCATGTTTCTCAAACACTTCTAGAGTCACATTTTCTGGTTATTATGAACAAACATATTTCCACCAACTTTAGTGTTCTGCCTTGTTACATAAACAGCCAATGCTATAATGTAATTCAGAAAAAATACTGTGCATTCACATACAATCATTCAATTACAAACTACTGTATATAATAAATTTATTTGATGATATTTAATAATTATTTTAAAAATTATATTAATAATAATTTATAATAAAATAATAATATAAAATTATTTTACATTGTGAATACGTTATACTACAACAATATTGCATAGGTCCAAATAATAATATTGTGATTGAAAAATAATATTCATCCACACAGGAGAAGCTTATAACGTAAAAGTGCGAGCGGAAGTAATTCATCTATATTATTTAACCATTTAATTCTAATTTATTTAATTACAATATATTATTTAACCACTTAACAACAAAAGTTTTGATGAAAATTGTAATTTATTTAATTTAAATCTCTAAATTGAATTATTTACTACTATTTTGATTTTTTAAAATATACATTGTTAACGTAAAGATAAATTAGGTTCCTAAGAATTTATGTTTTAATGATGCAAAACAATAACTAAATTTTATCATCTAGTTTATTTGATGATTTGTCTAGTAAATCGTTTGTCTATTGTATATATATAAATAGTTTTATCCTTTGTCTATATGATTTATCTAATCTTAGCTCAAAAACTTTTATTTTCATCTACAATTATTACATATATACAAATTTCTTTATTGTGTAAAGAATATTCAAAGAATAAAGAAGATGATCAAAACATATTCAAGAAGGCTCTTGTCCCTTAAAAGTTGTGCTTTGATAAGAGTTAATATGCTCAAAACACAAAATTCAAAACTCACATATGATATTTGATAGGAGGCTAAAAAAACAAATAAACAAGATGTGCTATAAACAAATTAGGTGACTAGTTAGTGAAAAAATTAATGCAACATTAAATGTTGATTCAAACCATTCCCCAATAGATAAAGATGAAACACTGTTGCAAGACAATCAATGTTTGAAAAGCATCGCCTATAAATAAAAAAGGACTTTGAATGTAAAGAATAGATATAGTTATGTCCTTCAAGAAAAATACTTTGTTGATTGCCTACTTTTAGAAAGTCTTCTTTGTAACCATCATCTTTATAAAAAACTCTCAAACACTTAGCATATTTGAGAGTTAGATTTATAGGCATTATTTATATTTTTTTATACAGACATTAAGAGTCAACTAAGCCCATCTCATTTTTTTAATACCTGTGGATTAAGCCAAAAATAATTTGTGAAAGAATACTTGTTATTGTAGCTTGAAGAGAGTAAGAGATATTACTTATTATTATTGTGGCTTGATAAAAAGAATACTTGTTTTTTTTTTCATGATAAACTAGAACTTATGGTTTGCCAAGAACTAGACATAGTCTTAGTGTAAAGGTAGGTCAATATAAACATTGTTGTGTTGCTTCTCTTTTTTATTTGTACACTAACTAGAAATAATTGTTTATTTTATCTTTAACAACATTCTTTATCATCCATTTAATTTCTTTAAAACTTTATTTATCATTCCTTTGAAAAGACAGACGATCCTAAAACGTTTTATATGAAGGTTTTTGAAAAAAAAAATTAAAAACACAATTAAACCCCCTTCTTGTGATTTCTGTTTGCCTTATAGTTTGGTATCAAAGCACAACTTCTAAGGGGTTGAACACCTGACAATGTATAGAGGAAAAACAATCATAGATGGTCAACCACGAAGGACAACTCATTCTAGAGGAAGTTTTCCTTGTTATACCTTTAGCCTTTCTTGGAGAAGACTATCTATATTAGAGAGATTATATGAAAATGTATATAAAGTTCATCCAATATCAACGTTGGCAAATCATTGTCAAAGATGATATTCCTATCACTCGTCTAAAAGCTTAATGGACTCAAGAAGACTTCAACAATGCACAACTCAACACCAACCATCACATGTGCTCTAACAAAAATTGAGTACAATAAGTTTTGTGCTTTAAAGACAAACAAATAATTTTGGAATGCTCTCAAAGTTAACTATAAAGGAACTAAAGATGTTCGTATGAGAAAAGTTGTCACTCTCATGAGGTAATATAAAAACTTCTCTATGAAGGAGAAGAAGACCATAGATCAAATGTTTGGAAGATTCCAAACTAATATAAATGGTTTACATTGTCTGAGTCATTCCTTCATCAACTCTTAGAACAATCAAAAGATCCTAAATAGCCTTACGAAGAAATTGGAAATGAAAACTACAACTATAAGTGAAGCCAAAGATATGAAGAAACTCTCACTTGATGAACTTTTAGGAACCTTAAGAGTTTATGAAACAAAAATATTTTTTAAAGTCAACTGGCTTAGCAAGCATCTATAGCTCTTCAAATTAAAGAATTTAATAATAAAAAAAAGAGAAAAAGTCCAATAGTAAAGCCTTAAAGGTATAAACATTTAAGAAAATGGAAGAAAACATAGAAGTACCTATTCTTTCAAGAAAATTCAAAAAGATGTGGAAGACGAAAGGAAAGTTCAAGCACTCATCCATAAAAAAAGTATAAGTTTAGAAGAAAATATATGGAAGAAAGTAGTGATATCGTCTATTTTGAGTGTAGAAAGCCCAAACATATCAAAGTAGATTCTCCTAAGCTTAAAAAAAGTGACACTTTAAGAAAAAGAAAAAAGTGTCTGAAAGCCACCTAGGAGGATCTAGACAATGAGAGTAGTTGTTTAGATTATGAAAAAGCCAATTTTTGTCTAATGGTTGATACATATACAATGTTGAAGGTAAAGTTAAAAATTAAAAAATGAACTTCCTTATTTACACAAAGATATTCCTAGATTTTTAAGTGGATTTGTTGCTATTAAATTGCTTTTGAAAAATCATCAACGTCTATTTGATAAGTTTGGACTTGGGTTCATAAAACAAACATTGAATCATTTGTCCAAAAGTTAAGTACAGTCTATTGTCACTATTGTGGTAATTTTGGTCATTTAGAACACATATGCTACACAAAAGAAAGCTAAAGACTGAAAAAAGTAAGAAAACTAATAATAAATGACCCAAACATATTAGGGTACCAAAGTCTCTAATTGTGCCTGTTGCAGATATCCTTACTATGAAAGGGTAAAGGTTCAAGGTTCAAGTTGGTACCTAACCAATGACTGCTCATGAAACATGACAAGAGAAAGGTCTATGTCCCAAGACCTTAAACCTTTTGATGATGTGTTGTCTTTAGATCATGGGTAAAGGAAAGATCATTGATATCAGTACATTGGTAAGTATCCTCTGCCTACCATTGATAATAACTTATGTGTTGAAGGAAAAAAATATAATTTGTTGAGCATAAGCCAATTTTATGATAGTGATTATATTGTATCCTTAATAAAGGAAATTGCGTAGTCAAAAACTCTAATAATAACATTCTTTTTATTGTTAGACGATATCACAATCTATATGAAAGTGATATGGAAAATCTATATAAACAAAATGTAACATGCTTGATGTCGAGAGAAGATGAAAGATGAGTTTGACATAAAAAGTTTGGGCATATCAATTTGAAATGTATTTCAAATTTGGTTAAGAAGGGTTTAGTTAAAAGGTTGTCTGTGTTTTCTTGGAAAACTCATCTTCTCTATGAAGTTTATCAGAAAGGGAAACAGATCAAAATATCTTTTAAACCAAAAAATATTGTTTCTTTTTCTAAATCTTTAGAAATGTTACATATGGATTTATTTAGACCTACTATAACTCTGAGTCTGGGTGGTAAAAAGTATAGTTTTGTCATTATTTATGATTATTCTAGATATACATAGGTATACTTCCTACGCTATAAATATAAATCTTTTTGGGTTTTTTAAATATTTTGTAAAAGAGTTCAAAATGAAAAAAGGTTTTTGCATCTTTGCTATCAAGAGTGATCATGAAGCAAAATTTGAAAACCAAAAGTGAAAAATTCTGTGAAAATAATGGTATCTTTCACAACTTCTCATCAATAAGAACCCCTCAACAAAATAGGATAGTTGAAAGAAAAAACGAAACTCTTTAGAAAATGGCTAGAACCATGCTTTGTGAAAATAATGTTGCTAAACACTTTTTGATAGAAATTGTAAATATTACTTGCTACATCCAAAAAAGAATGTTAATAAGACTCATTCTTGAAAAAACTTCTTATGAAATATAGAGAGGAAGAAGACCTAACATTTCCTACTTTCATCCATTTGGAATGAGTGTTTTATCCTAAATACTAAAGATTAAATTGGATAATTTGACTCTAGAATGTTTATTATGGAAGCATCAATTCATGTGAAGTTCAATAATGCTCTAATATTTGATATGAAACTATTTATTTTGAGAATGATTTGTCATATTTATAAATGATCCTTTAGCAAAGACAAATGAAGATCAATAAATTGAACAAACAACTGAATACACAAATCAATCATCTGTTGTTCCACAAATGAAGGATCGAAAGTTTGTCAACTATCTCCTTCTAGACTAAATTGTTGGAGATAAGACAAAAGAAGTCAAAACAAGATCATCTCACATAAATGTTACATTTTATTCCTTTGTCTCTAAAATTAAACCCAAAAACATGGACGAAACTCTAGCAAATGACAAATAGGTTATTGTCTAGGAAGAAGAACTTTATTAGTTTACAAGGAGTGATGTTTGGACTTTTGTTCCAAAAACCCAAAAAATAAAAGCATCATAGGAACAATATGGGTTTTCAAAAACAAATTGGATGAAAGAGGAAGAGTTGTAAGAAATAAGACAAGGTTAGTAGCTGAATGATACAATCAACAAAAGGTATTGACTTCATAAAAACTTTTGCTTATGTTGCTAGAGTAGAAGCTATGAGAATCCTTATTGCCTTTGCTTTTCATAAAAACATTAAGTTTTATCAAATGGACATCAAGAATGCCTTTTTAATTGGTTTTATTGAAGAAGAGGTGTATGTCAAACAACCACCTGGTTTTGAAAATTATGTTCTAACATATCATGTTTTTAAACATAAAAGGGTTCTATAAGGTTTGAAGCAAACTCCTCAAGCTTAATATGATAAACTGAGTTCTTTTTTTGTTAAAGAATGATTTTATGAGGGACAAAGTTGATACTACTCTTTTTAAGAGAGAACTAGACAAGGATTTCATTATAGTTCAAATATATGTGGATGATATTATTTTTGGAGCTACTAATAAATCTTTGTACATTGAATTTTCTAATCGCACGAAGAGTGAATTTGAGATAAGCATGATGAGAGAACTCAAGTTTTTCCTTGTCTAAAAATCAAACAAGAAGGAGAAGGTACAACCATCAACAAAAATATACAAAAGAATTTTTGAAGAAATACAAGATGGATGAATCTAAGCCTATAAAGACACCTATGCACTCCTCTTGTCCTTTATCTAAAGACAAACCAAGTAAACCAAATTAAATGATCTACAAAGGTATAATTGACACTAAAGAATATCATTTAAAAATAGTTGAAAGGATGTTTAAATACCTAGTTGAATCTTCTAACCTACATTTATTCTATAAGAAAAAGAAAAGATTTCAGGTCAGTAAGATACTGTGATGTAGACTATGTTGGAGATAAATTTGAAAGAAAAAGTATAAGCAAAGAATGCCAATACCTTGAACCTTGTATCATTTCATGGGCTAGGAAGAAACAAAACTCTATTGCTTTTTCAACTATTGAAGCAAAGTATATTTTAGCGAACAGTTGTTGTTCTCAATTGTTATGAGTAAAATGTCAATATGTAATTGCTTTGAAACAAAACTCTATTGCTTTGAAAATAATATACCTGTATATTGTGACAATACTAATGTAATCAACCTTTTTAAATATCTCACGCAAAATTTTAAAGCAAATCATATTGACGTAAGATATCATTTCATCCATGACTATGCTTAAAAGGGTGTTTTTAATATGAAGTTTATAGATACAAATAACTAGTGGGCTAGTATTTTCACTAAAGCTCTACCTACAGAACGTTTTGTTTTTCTACGTAACCATTTGCATATGCATGAGTTAACAAACTAAAACTTTGTTCATATTTTATCTATTCTCTTTTGTATCTTATATCTATTAAACTGAGTTGGTAATCTTGTGTTTCATATTTCATCTGTTTATTTATTAAAATGTTAAACTAATGTGTGTTGACTATGCAAATTTTTATCCTGTTTTTTTTACAAGGTAAAAAAATCTATACAAATCTTTGGTAGTCTTTTCAATAATAATTGTTTTTCATTTTTTTTAAATGAGAGCATTAAATGTTTTTTATATTGTTATTTTCCCCCTTCTCTTCATTTTTGAAAATGTGTCATTTTACATTCTTTTCCTATAAATACTTGTTATTTTAAACTATCTTTCTTTTCTCCTCACTCTAAATTATTTTGAAACTACACCTTTTTCTCTCTTCTTCACTATTTTTGCTTCTCTCAAGTTTGTTTTCACAAAAACTCTATGGTGTCCAACAAATATTCTATCTCTAGGCTTTCAACAATGTAAGATTTTGACAACTACCACTTCATCTTAGAGAACACTTGAATTTGAAGAGGTTAAGTGACAAAGGGTTTGATGTAGAGTATATCACCCTTGGATGGAAGACCTTTGTTGAATTGCATAGCGTATGGTATCATGATCCTTATGCTAACTTTTGGGCCTTTACTAAAGAGATAAATGATATCATTATTGGTGTTGTTGATGGAAAATTGGTGCTAATCTCATTGGACACCATCTATAAGATCTTTAGGTGTCCTCTTCATGGAAATACCTTTAATACAAATTGGGAAGTAAACATTATTAAAGATACAATAGACCTTCTATTGTATGGACAAAAAAACCACAAAATGAATTCAAGAAGAACACCATGGATTTTCCTTCATTTTGCAAACATGACTACTTTTTGTAGATTATTGCACAACGTGATGTTAAATGTTTTCTTACCATGGATGAGCTCAAGATATCATGTTTCTAATAGGGACAAATTCAACATCTACCACATGATGGTGGGCAAAATCTAAATATACCTAAGATGATTTTGCATCAGTGGATGCAATCCTTTAGATTAAGGGACAAGGAGAAAAGAAAAAACAAGACTCTTATTCCCTATTGCATTTTCTTCACCTAGATTATGAAAGAAGCAAAAATTGATGTGAAGTCATTCATTGTTACTGGGAGATCTATTCCCATTACTAGAACGACTATAGTGAAGATGAGAATAACATCAACTTTTGCTAAGTGGGCTACTTTGGATGCTAACAAGATCAAGCAAGAACTAGTAAATGATATGGTGGGCAAGCTTTTGTAGTAGGATTATTTGAGGATCCATCTATGAATGCAGATTACACCTTGGCTCAACAACATATCAAAGGACAATTTGGTAAGTCTCAATCTAAACCTTTCTCTCAACTTTCACTATTTGTCTCTTCTCATAAACCACTACCTCCACCATCACACAAAAGAAATAAACTAGACCAACCCTCTAAACCAACACAATAACCTCCATTCAAAAAGCTCATTCACATCAGGATCAAGAAATCTACCTTAAATTTACCCCTACGTCAACCCATACACATGACCAACCCTATAAATGTCAAACTTGATCGTTTGTTCTTGAACCTTACTCTCACCAACAAGAACAACAAGAACTGAACTGTGCAATAACTCTTTCCAAGCTAAAAGCCAAGAAAAGGGGGGTAAGATGAAGTTCTTGAAGCCCAAGAAGAAAAACTCCTTAAACAAACCATTCTTTAGTCTGTTATAGCCTTTTTGTTTGAAGAAGTCACACTAATAGATGATCTTACAAAGAGACTTCAACCTGCCACTAAACTCTCTACTTCCATTTTATCAATAGAACTTGAGGAAAGACACAAGGAACTACAACCTAATCCTCTTTAATCAAACATTGGCACTAACAGAAGTGGAGCAATTAAATGAAGTATTGTTTTAGTTTGACATAGCTGCATTTATTGCTCCACCAACAACTAATATTTTTGATGATACAAATCCACCTATATGTATTCCACCTTTCTTCTCATAAGTTCCATTTACAAATCTATAAACAAATAGAAGACATAGTTTGAAAGCAAGATTTAGAGAGAATCCATATATTATGAATGTTTTAGTTCTTGTATCTCAAGCCTTTGCCATTTTATTCAATCTACTTGAAAGGAAAGTGTCACACTTTCTTGACTAGATCATTGGAAGCCCACCCGAGTGGTACTACAAGGTTCCTGCTCCAATTCTTCTTCCACTTAAGGAAGTCAACATTAGATACTATTATGGATTCAAAGTCAAGAGATGTAATTCATGAGAAAAATACAACAATGGAGAAAACATGCTCTAACACCTAAAGATGAGGGTATGCATCTAGATGTTGTTGATTTTGAGAAGTTATATATCTAGATGGCTCTAGGTATTACTCTTTCATATTTTTCATATGATAAAGAACTAGTTGAAACTCCTACACTAGGATATGATCCTGTCCAATGAATTTTTGAGCCAAATCCAAATGGGATCATTTTTATGCATAACTCCTCCTCATGAAAAGTATTTCCTCATCATGTTGATGTTTAAAGAAGAAAAGGTAATTTCTTTGATGAATTGCCTTATATGAACCATACAACCTCCAAAACTTCTAGGTCTTACTACTTCTAACCAGATTTCGATGCTTTAGGTGCGACTTGATCCAAGAAGACCTTCTTATGTTAAAGACCTTGCCTTGAACCCTAAAGAAAGTCTTGAGTTTGATAGTTGTAAACTTAGTGATTTCAACCATGATCTAGAGGTCAAGATGGCTTCATATAGAAGAGAAATGCTTATGCATACAAAATCAATGAAGAAAATTGAAAGACTAACTTGGGTCATCGAGTTATTCCTGGTAGCCAATTTACTTGTGTGGCCAAGAAGGCTATCAAGTTCAAGATAGCCCTTGATACTACTATTGATAATCTTTCAAGATATTTACAAGGGTAAGAAGATTGCTACAAATGATTATGGTCCTAAGCATCTGATACAAGTTAGAAAAAATACTCTTTTCATATTTAAACTAAATCATTTGTCTCAAAAGGAGATTTTAACAAAAGAAGAAGTTATTTGTATATTTCAACATGTTAAATTGCATGCATCTGTCTCAAGTATAGACACTGATGAAAAACCATCTTTAGACATAGTACACTTTAGCACTAGGTAGTTCTCTTTGGAGCAAGGCAATTTCTCATATATGGCTACTACTTATCATAAAGAAATTCTTATTCCACAATGGAAGTTTGCGTCTCCATCTTCTCTAAATTTCTCCTTTACCATTCAATTATTCTACTCAAAATTCTTCTTTGAATATCATGAGTTTGACATAGTTGAAGACCCTTATGACATTATGGATCATGTTGAACGCCGACCAATTAGAGAAGAAATAACCTGGGTTCTTAATGAATTTGTACGCACAAGAAATAACCAATTGTTATAGACAAGTAGTCTGTTTGACAATCTATCTAGTAGATCATTTGTCAATTGTTTGTACATAAATTATATCATTTATCTATATGATTCATCTAATCTTAACTCAAACTTTTATTTTCATCTACAATTATTACATAAATACAAATCTCGTTGTTGTGTAGAGAACATTTTGAAAAAAAAAATGATCAAAACATATTTAAGAAGGCTCATGTCTCTTAAAAATCGTGTCAAATAAAAGTGAGTATGTTCATAATAGAAAATCCAGAATTGACATTTAATATATGATAGGAGGCTGAAATTTATTGAATATCACTAATTATGATAAGTTTCACTTCTAAATCAAAAGAAAGAAACATGAAATAAGACTCAAAAAAGTATCTGAAGAAGTGTTGTTAGCATACTTATTTCACTAATTCCAAAAACCAAAGTGACAAAAAAAAATCAAAATTTCATGGATTTAATTACTAGTGACATGCAAATTTATTTTATGGTAGTTTCCAAACTCAATCATACTAGCTAAATCAACTATCGCTTGCTAAGAAACTAATAATTTGACAATAAGAAATCACTTAATATAGAGATGAAATTCATGTATTACCCTTTAATTAACATTCAAAACTTTGTAAATTATATGCAATGTATCTAAGATATCATTCACTACGAATAAGTATACTACAGAAATAATGGTTCTATTTCACAGTTATTGAAGTTTCCTAATGATGAGGAACTTAAATGTTTTTAGCAATATTAGTTTGGTATAAATTTTTTTTATCAAAGAAACAATAACATTTTTTTTTATTCTCCCAAGCTAATTGATAAATAATAATTAATCAATTAATTTTCTAAAGTAAACTAAACCAAACATATAATAACTCTTCTAATAATTAACTGTAAGTTCTTTCATAGAAGGTCAATAGCTAACGTTTCTACCACATGTAATTGCACCATGTTCATACAAATTAAAAGAGAAGGAAAGAAAGCAGATAAAGGTCTATGCTATTTATCTTTTTCGTCCTAATTACCAAATAAAAAGTATGACTTAACTTATTGTAAATAAGAAAGAGAATGATGAAAGGCTAAAAAAAATATCAAGATACTATATAGTTCTTATAAAATGCAGAGACCTTGTCCCTTGATTTTATTTTATTTTTACAATACAACAAAAAAAATACTTGATAGATGAAAGAGGAAAACTTGAGACATCAATTATAAAAAAAACTCATTATTATTTGTTTCAAACATGAGAGATCAATTATACCATAACAAAAACAAAAAGCTCGAAAAATGAAAATGGAAAACTTACCCATGGGACACTCAGGGCAGCACTCACAAGTGATGAAGTATTCACCTTCATCATTAATTTTCAGCCTCCCAACATAATCTCCATATGCTTTGTTTGTAGTGCCACAAACAACCTCAATATAGTCCTCACCTCTCTTAAAACCTTCGATCATTTTGAGCTCTTCATCATCAAATTGTATCTTACCATTATCCCCAACCCTAAATTGCTTTCTTCTCTTTGAAGGCTCTGCTTATTCCATCATGAAAATAGTTCCAAGCCAAGAATTATAGACAAAATGAAACTGACTAAAATATGCTCGCATAATGGTGCAAAATTGTTAACTAGTTATGTGACATTATTACACAACAAAGTGGAGAAAATGGTCAAGGCATAAATATAAGCATGATAGGATAGAATGGCCAAAATGTGAAACTAATTTAATCTTTAAGGAACTAATTTGTTGAGAAAAAATTTTGAAAACTAATATTATAACAAAAAAGAAAAAAACATTGAAGAACTATTTTAATTTTTCAGAAACTAATATGTCAAACACATTACCTTAAAAGATTAAATTAAGGATTTTCTCTTGAAAGTGTTTATGTATTTATACCAAATAAGTAATTGAGATTTACCTCCCTTGTTCTCGTTGAGTACTCGTATGCAATTCTCTCCTGTGCAAAGCACACATTTCATTGAAAGTTAGTTTCACGTTATTATTACTAAAAGAAGAATTTAAAAATAGATAGATATCAAAATACAATTTGAACATGACATAAGAAAAGGGAAAAAAATAGAGGTTATCTGTTCATTATGATACAGGATTTGTCTCTTCAAACTAACTCTCTTCTATTAGGAGATAATTTAGATATTTTTATAAGCTAAAAATGATGTAAATGCTTAAACACAATAAAACAAAAAAATCATATTCCTCTGTTACGAGGATAAAATACAAAACAAAAAAGAAAATACCAGGGAACAATGTATAATCCCCTGTAACCATAGACTCCAAAAGCACTAATAAACTATTCGAGAGAAGGATCTGTATAACATTGCTACGTGGCCACGGCCATTGAAAAAAAAAAACACTTAATTGGTCTTAAAACATAATATGCCAATGTGAAACAATGATGAACTATTGTATAATTGAGAGAGCTCTATAATGTTTTCATTGTTCTTTAATACATTCAATAAGTAAATAAAAATGTTAGGATATTACAGTTCTAATTAAATGGGAAATTGACCAATTAAATGGTTAGAAAATATTATAAAATAATTCATTTGTTGAAGTATATATATTTATTGGTGTATAGGAAGTGATGGAGCCACCTTTCTTTTATTTCTCTCAAGTTATCTGTGTTTTCTCATCTCCACATCATTTCTCTGGTCTTCTCCTCTCACACTAGTTTTCTCTCTCACCAACACACTTGCAAACACTCTTATCTCTCAGATTTCTCCTAACTGACGACCCTCTCCCTTTCATCTATCATTTGCTATGCATGCAATAATCTGTCATTCCTGTTGCTTCAATGCTGCTCCAAGACTTCAAACATACTAAAAAAAAAGTGTATTAAAAAGAGAGTAAGTTATTAGCATTTTTTTTATGCAAGGTGTTTTTTCCATTTGAACAAAAAATACATTAAAACTTAATTAGACAAACTTTTATTTTTTTTAAATTATTTTTAAACTCTTATATACATAAAATGTTAAATAACATTCTTTGAAAAAATTGATTGTTTTTTCTTTACAATTTTAATTTTCATCAATGAAGATCAAATATTTTAATAGAATTAAAGTAAACAGTGAAATAATTAAAATGGTGTTAAAATATATTTTTGGTCTTTTATTTTATTATAAATATTCATTTTGATCTTGTAAACCTCAATTTTAAATTAAAGTCATCCTTTAATTCTTAAATTTCAATTTAGAACACGATTTTAAATTTCTTTTTCTATTGATTTAAAATGTGAAACTTATTTTTTTAAATTCACTTACATAAAAATCATGGAATCCAAATAATGTTTGAACTAAAAAAATACATAAACAAGATAAAAATCGTGTAAAATTAAAGTGAGTCCCTCAAATAATAAAAAAATTTAAAAATCTAATATCTAATTCTTGTTTAGATGTTTGCAAGACTCATTTTTCATGTGATTTTTTTTATCTTATTTATGGGTATTCTTGATTTGAACACTAATTGAGTTCTGTAGTTTGTATATTTAATCTAATAAAATAAGTTTCAAAATCACATCACAAAATTGAAAATAATCACAACTTTTGAAGGATAATATTGACTCAAACTTGAAGTTAAAGAACCTAAATAAATCTTTTAAGAAAAAACCTTATGCATTGATAGTGTAAAATAATTTTATATTATCATCTAATCACAACTACTATATATGATAAATTTGTTGACTTTTATATAATTATTTTAAAAGTCATATCAATCATGATTTTTGATTGAATCATTTTGCAAAATTATTCTACATTGTTAGTATATAACCATTAAATTCATCTTTTAAAAGGTAAAGACCCAAATAAATTTTCACAATAAGATAAAGGACAAAAATATATTTTACTCTTCAAATAAATAGCTTAATATTAAAACAATAATTCAAAAAAGTAGTTTGGTAATAGCAAACGATGACTTCCTCTGGGTAGAGCATGATTATGACTAAAAGAGAGTGATGAAAAAAAATAACTAGGAATGACCTATGTAATAGAGTGTTATGCTTATGTAAATAGATGGGTAAATGAGAAATTATAAAAAATTACTATCAAGGATAAAAATTAACCAACCAAGAGTTAAAATGCTACTTGAAATAATACTATTTTAATAAATGTTACTAACTATTAAAATAAGTTATTTACAAAACAAATTTATTTTACTTTAACAAACTTTTCAACTAAAATAAGTTGTTAGCTGATTGAAAAGTTATGCAAAATCAACATAATATATATTTTAACAAGGTTTTAAACAATAACAAATGCACGAATTTGTAACATGGTTAGGATTAAAGTTTATCATCAATTAACATCAAAAGATTCATAAGCTTTGCAAACTAACACATTGTTACAATATATATATTTAACAATGTTGGTGTGTGTTTGTAAAAGTTAATCATAAATAAAAATAGTTTTTTTTTTAAATAAATAGATTATTCCTCAGTAGGTCTATATATTCATGTGTGTAGTGATTAATGAATGTGTTGAGAGTACTTTTGATGTTAATAAGTAACTTCATTGAAGAAAGTTGAAGCTATCATGTGTTAGTCTAAGTAAGAAGAGAACAAAAAATGCTCACTTTGAGGGAGTTGGGCTAATGATAACCATGACAATTAAGTAATGACTTTGACTATTAAGACAAAATAAAAGAGGTATATTTTTAAGTTTTTATGAATAAAAATTGACTAGTTTTCATTCTTTTTCAAAACTTTGATTGAAAATCAAATGGATGTTTGATAAGTTTTTTTAATGTTTCTTTTTAAACAGGGCAAACACTCAATTGACATTCCTTATCTTTATATTTCTTCACATCATATCACATCATCAATCTTATCAGTGATTTATCTTTCCTTTCTTCCTATTTTCTCCACTTACACTCGTTGAGTGTCAATCAATATGTTTTCGTATTAAAACTTGTTATATAGTTGATTTCAAATCTAAATTGTTGAAATAATCAATTTGGTGTTATGTTTAAAAACATATCAAGCAATTCCTTTATATTTATAAATAGATTCTTAAACATATTTAGGTTTTGTTAAAAGGTGCCCAAGTGTTGACATGCTCACATAACAACACCTTTCAATTACACAAATAAAAGAAATATACATTTCTATATGGAAAATTGTGTCTCAAATCAAAATAAAGAATCTAAAAGGAAAATTACAAATCACTTGATATCTAAAACAATTAACAATCAATGTATTAGTTAAATAGATTGATGATCTTGAGAAGAAAGTCATTCGATGTTGAATTGAAAAATATTAAACGTAAACTAGATACATCGTCATCGAAATTTAGCTATATAAAGAGGGTTTTTACAAGAAAATAATCCATCAATATAAACTTTGGTAATCAATAAAGTCAACTAAATTGAAATATACTTTAAATTATATCTGTGTTTGTTAAAGAAAAAAATATATCACTTGAATGCATAGAATTCAACCTCCTTTTGAAACCATATGAAAACATAAAACACTTCAGAAAAAAATTGGTATCAAAGAAAATCACACTAACCTTGTGTAATATTCTCAAGTTCATTCTTTATCTCGATTCGTTGACTTCTTTTTCGTCGAGGTGGATCGCCTATAATAAAAAGGGAAAGGAAACCCTTAATTTTATTTTCGACTCTTCCGAAATTAATAAAATAGGAAAAAATAGAGCCCCAAAATCATAACTATACATGAAATTGCTTGAAAATTGATTATAGACAATTCAGGTTCCTCTTCCTCCATTTGCTTTAGGGATTTAGGATTCGACTATTTTCTTCTCAAACAGAGTTTTCACAATGAGTAATATGCCTAATAAACTATGTTGAAAAAAAATATAATTGTTAATCATTATTAAAAAAAAGTGGATGCATTAAAAGTTACAAGAATCGGAATCCCAAAAAAATAAAAGAAATAATAGTGAAACAAAATCTTAATTTCTTCAAAATTGAAAATATAATTAAGAAAAAGTGATAAGATTGTTTAAAATGAATATTATATTATTTGTCACTTATTAAATGAATTTTGGAAGTAAGAGATAAATATCCTTACAAAAATACAAATAACATTTAATTGTTTCCATAAAATGATATACTAATGTTATAAAAAATAATAAATGTTTAAAGCATAATTGATCTAGTGCATTGCACACTATTTGAACCTAGCATGGCCATCCTAGCTACATTTAATGAGATGTAGACAAATAAGATTAAACCATAATGAAAGTATTGGTAGAATTCAACCCTTTAAATGGATTTCAATACTTCAACAAAGTAGTTTTTAGCTTTCAACTAAAATATACTCAAACACATCAAAATCATGACAAATATTAAAATAATTGAGAAAGCATTTTGGTAAAAAAAAATCGCGTGAGTTAGATTTCAAAATTCAACAAAGAAGTTGAGAAAGTATTTAATATTTTTTACAAACCACAAGTATCCTTTATTGGAGGCAATTTTGTTCGAGCTCAGTAAGACCACTATGGTAGCAAAGTTCCTCTTCTAAGTATTTAACACAACTATATACCATGATTTGAACTTGAGACCATTGGTTAAGTTGAAATAACCCTGTGTCAATTGATCCACACACTATGATAAAGCATGTTTTCTCATGCTTATTAATAGGTTTTTAGTTAATTTTTAGTTACTTTATGGTTATAAATTATTAGAACTCACTCGTCTGCTTTAATTTTGCATGAGATTGGTACAAAGTGGAAAAAGAAGAAAAATCTTCTAAAACTAAGAGTTTTTGTGCTTGAAGACATGAAGCACGACTGTTCTTATGCCATAATGGGCCTTACAAGATGGAAAGTCAACAAAGTTATACATACTTAAGTAGTTGTGCTTTAGGTTCAAATGTACTTCAAAATAAAAGAGATAACTCATTGAGAAATTTTTAAAAAATAATAACAATAAAGAGTAAATTTTGACAATTGTAAAGAAATAACTCCTTCTAATAAAAGCTAAAAATTAGCATGAATTCTAAATGAAAATATAGTCATGTTTAATTTGATTGGATGAATTGTGAATATCTTGAAGCACTTTAATTTCTATTGAGGAGTAATAGATTGGTTGTTTATTTATTTTTTGTATCTTTCTCTTCTTTATGTCCTTGGAATTGAATTATATGATCTAATGTTTGATGCACCTAATTCATTACTTTTATATGAATTTGTGTTTGGTAATTGTAGAAATATGTTAGGTTTTAGTCGTATAAAGTTAGAGTGAGTTATGGAGAGTTTAGGAACCCTTGAAGGAAAGAAACTATGCAAAAATTACAACATTGCAATTTGTAGATTATACACTTTTGGCTTAATAAGCCATTATGGCTTAGTGAGAAATGACCTTTGGCTAAGTGAGCCTATCTCATTGAGCAAAAAATGAATAATAAATAGATTGATTGTCTTAAGAAAGTCATTTTGGCTTAGTAAGCTAGTTTGCCTGAGCAAGAGAGTAGAACAAAGATTACTTCATTGAGCAAGTTTATTTCACTAAGCAAAAATTGGGTGTGGCTTAGCAAAATTGCAACAAGATTAGTGAAACTTAGTTTTTTTTATAAAGACTTGTAATGTCCTAATGTTTGAGATATATGTAAATTGAATAATATGAGAACTATGACTACCATGATAAATATTGCTTGATGTATGAAATGGATGACATGATGCCATGGTATTAGAGGTGTTCAAATCCAAACCAATCCAAAATAAACCACAAACCACTAAAAACTTATTTCCTTTTGAATTTTTTGGATTGTTGTTTTGCACAAATGATCGTTTGGTTTGGATTTTGGATGATGTTTCCAAAATTGAACGAATCTAAACCGCACCGCACATTGTACTAATACCAACTTTACTTAATAAACATTAAGCATTATATAGTCTATCTTTAACTTTTAATAGTTATAATATGTAATATATAATTTTTTTTTCATAAGATGTTTGTAAAATGTTATTTTTCTTATTATATTAATAATAAATATTAAATTAATTTATAATGTTCTTTGTTTTATAATTGAAATGGATTATTTACTTTTATATGTTACAAAATAGAATATAAAAATATTGTTAAAGAGTAATGTTAAATAATATTATAAAAGTATTGTTTTTCAACTAAATTATTTTAAATATAGAAAATAAAGAATATTTTTTAGATTAATATAGCATAATAATGATGTAAATTTAGTTATTAAATTTAACATTGTATTAATAAATTAAGAAACTAAAAAAATGCCAAATCGAACCTAATTGAACTACAAAAAATTGTTTTGGTTTGGTTTGGAATGGTTTGGATTTAATATTATTTTAAAATTGAATCAAATCAAACTGTATAAATTCTATGTTTGGTTTAAACAATTTTTTCTTCTAAAAATTGAACCAAACCACACCATAAACACCCCTACATGGTACTTGTGATGTATGATATGAGTGAGGACCTAGCCTATGATAGTTAGGATCCTCCATATGATAAGTTACATCAAGCCATGAGTATATGTGAATCATGCATCATGACACACATACACACACACACACATATATTTTTGATGTTTATGAACCTAGTTAAAGAAACTACTAAAAGAATATCATTTTAGTTAAAATGTTAATGTTGAATGCCCATGGTATGGTGGTTCGTTGACTATATATGTCTTCTTAGGTTACTCTTACAAAAGAATTTTAAGATGATCCCACATGCATATAAGATTAAGAATATAGAACATATCTCATTGTAGGAGTACCTTAATAGGAAAATGCTTGACATATGTAATGTTGTGAGATGAATGTTATGTGTATTTATGAATCTTACTTGTCTCCATTTTCATACAACAAGCATGAAGTGGAATATATCTTTTTCCCTTGTTATTGTATTTTCTTATACATGTAATGGTGTTAGGTGGTGTCTAACAAGGCTAATAAGATGTTGCTAGAAAGGAGGCATAAACTTCATTTATATCTTTTATTACAAGTTTTGTTATGGGTTTTATAGGTTGTTACATCAAAGCTAGATTTATCTTACTATTTTATCAAGTTTGGATTTGTTTCATGAACCTTTTGTATGGCATTTAGAGAGCCAAGTTTTTAATATTCATGAGATCGACTATATGGAAGTTGATGTGATGTTCTTTAACTTTGTGAGAAATTTTTTTAAAATACTTATTTAATCAACAAACATAAAATGTATCCTATTTTTTGCAATTTGATTAACAATTAGTTATGGGGTAAAAGGTGACACATGACTTGATGATACCTAGTTGATGAGGTCTTGACTCACCCTTAGTCTTAAAAAGGCATTGAGACATTCTTGTGAAGGATAGGGTGGACATAAGTGGCCCTTATTTGATGCCTACCTACTAAGTGCCTATGTTAGAGTTCTTAGCCACTTGCCATTACTTTTATGTTGAAGACAACCCAAAGATTATAGTTTGCTTCCACCAATGCAAGGAAAGAAAAGACAAATACCCTTATCCATGTTTAAAGTGGCTTTAGGTTTCAAACACTATAGAACATCCTTAATGCTAGGTACAACAGAGGCATTAAGTCACCCCCTTATATTTATAATAAGGGGATATTTTGGAGCTCTGTCACTAGCAGATGCCTTGATCATGATCCCCACCACTCAAAGGTTGGCACCATCCTTAGCCCAGTTGTCTAAGTGATCACAAGTGGTTGGCCCAATCCATTAATGGATAGGCCAACAACAAGGAAAACTTAGGAGGAAAGTTTGTTTCCTTTTATGGCATAATTCATGGTAAAGGGTCATTAAGCGAACCTTGGTCTATTCTTCTTAAATCAATGCATGGAGCTTAGGAAGAAGCTTAGCATCAGTAGTACGAGGCACATTACCTTAGGGTCCTTCATCTTTAACCTTGTCGTCCATTTTGGCTTCCACCTTAGTGCCATTGCTTCTCTTGTCTCAATGGTGGCCATTAGTTGCCAAACTTTGGTTTTTATGAGGATGCTCCACCGAGGCCCCAACAACACTTACATGCTTGTTACTCTAACATTTCTCGCTCAAGAAGAGCATGACATGGATGTTGCCTATCCACAACCAAATTTAGAAAAGCAGTAGGTAGACTTCCCTAAGCCTATTGACACCCCTATCCAAGAGCTTGAGATACCTCAAGAAAATTATTAAATGCTAGTGGGGCACCTTGACTGCTTTAAGATGACAATGCAAGCATAATTTGACACTCAAAATGGTAATTGGACAACTTCTCCTATTGTTTTGATGATCAATCATTTTTCATGTTTGTTGTGTTGTGGTATGTATAACAACACTTGAGATTTCTCCCTTCTTAATCTATCTTTAGGAGGTTGATTTATGTTTTCTTCATTGCTTTCTATTTCTATTTTGCTAGTGTCATTTTCAGTTCCTTTTAGTTTTTCTTGTATTTTCCTTTTATTTTAACATTAGGGATCATGTTATATCTTAAGTGTGAGGATATGAGTTTATCCAAATTATTTGTATACTCTATATAAGCATTATTGATATATATGAGTGCTTAGTATTTTACATTTGTCTTGTTATTTACTCTTTTTTTTTTGTAGGAATAAAATAGATAACCCACTAAAGAATTTTGGAAAAACTAATAAAGAGAAAATTTTGACAATTGTAATTGAATGAGCTCTTTTAATAAAAGTTGAGAACTAGCATGACTTATGGGTTGAAAACTTCCATTGAGATTAGCCCTTAATTTGTGAGATTTAAGCCAAATTGGGGTGTTATAAAGAAAACCCTTTTCTTTTCTTTAATAGAGTGATGACCTCTCAGTTTGTATATTTTAAAATTTATGTTGAAATGCATTTTTTTTATTGAATGTTTACTTCCATGTGAAAATTTAGGATACTTTTAGGTATTCTTCAAGGCCCACAAAATTTTGTTATGCATAATTCTCCCCGAACAATCAATATTGAGCATATGAAATCTTATTTTTGTTATCCTATTATGGATTGAAATTCTTGTGTTGGTAACCTTTATAGGTAGGGATGGAACAACCTAAAGGAAAAATGGAGAATGTTAAAAAAAAAAAATATTCGATAATGAATTTTGGAAACTTTGAAATATCCCTTGTAGGAAAAAAAAATGTCTACAATTTCTCTTCCCTTACAAAAAAAAAATAAAAATGAAATCAATAAAAGTAGGGAGCAAAAGGAAGAGAAAGGTAAGGAAAGCTTGTAAGGTAATAAGGAAGAAAGTTGTGAGTTTCCTAAAATGAAGAAAATATGTTTTATCAATGCTTTTGAGGGTTATTCTTGGTTTTGAAATTTTAAACCTTTTTGCATATATATTTTCCTTTCTTTTTACCTACCTAATGTATATACCTTGGCCTTTATACATCCCTTGTAAATTCTCTATTTAACATGTGTTTGTGAACTCATATGTATGATTTAATTGAAATACAAGCTTATAATGGTGTACTTTCTGAAGGTCTTGAGTGACAATGTTTTTTCCTATAAACACATGAGAGCGATGAGGTTGTAAAAGTTTTGGGACACTTTTATTTTGGAACACAATTTTGAACTTGACTAATTCAAGAGGTAAATTTTGTTTTGTTAGGACATAATTTTGAATTTGATTAAGAGATAAATTTTATTTTGTTAGATTTATTTATATGAAACCTAAATAATGTTTGAACCAAAAAAATGTCATAAATATAATGAAAATTTTATAAAAAATGAGTCATGAGCAATAAGAAAAAGATTTTTGAATTTTTAGATTACTCGTTAAATTCACTTTTCATGTAATTTTGGAATAGTTTGTTTATGCTTATTTTTTAATTTTTTTAATAAAATAAGAAATTTCTAATTTTTTGATGTATTTTTTTAAACTATTTATTTTTAAAATAAGCAGTTTTCTATTTTTTAATAAGTAAATTCTATCTTCTTATTAAAAAATCACTTAATTTAAAAAGTATTTTTCCTAAATATTTTTTAAATTTTAAAAATTGGTCCTTTAACTATATTATAACCTTTTTTTTTATTATAATATGAATTAAATTTTATAGTTTTCACATATGTGAATCTTATAAGATAAATTTTATATTTTTAATTAATAAAAAATAATTTATAACCTGATTTATGATAAAAACATGATAATTGTTTTGCAAAGATTATCTTTACTCATTTTAAACTCAATTGAACTTTTAAAAAGAAAGAGATTAAATTTAATATAGTCAAAAACATTTTTATTCTTAAAAAACTTAAATATCAATTTGATTTATGAAAAATAGTAATTATTTATTTTTGATCTTTGAGATTTTTTTTATTTTAATTATTACTATTAAATAATTTTTTTATTTTAATTTTTATTATTCTTTAAATGATATCGTAATAATAATTTTGACAATCAAATAATTTATTACATCATA
>JAMLFT010002723.1:0-24348 GCA_026544285.1 Pachyrhizus erosus | reverse complement strand
TTATTAAGTTTGACTCATTTATTTAATGAGACAAATTAAAAATTTAAATTGAAACTATTAGAAAAATATGAAGCTTAAATTTGGTTTATAACTTGATGTTTTTTTAATTTATCAAATATATTATTAGAATGTTTCTTAAGTTTAAAAATTTAATATTTAATATACATTTTCACGTTTGAAGAGAGATAACAGTAAAAATGAAAAAACACTTGGATGTACAATTTATTATGTAAATATATGTTTTTAAAATAAATTAAATTGCAATTTATTAGTAATATCTCTTTTTATATGAAATTAATATTTTTGTATTATCATGTACATGTATACACACACAAATTGTTTGCGAGTTTTTAGTATTGATTTTAAAAAACTTTAACTAAATTCACTTGTATAATTGAAGCTAGTATTAAGCTCGAACTTGTTTATTATTTAAAAACAAACAAACTTGATCATAATTTTAGTAAATTAAATTTGAATAATTTATAAACATTTTGTGCAAGTTGGGTTTCACCTTGAATTCTTTAGAATCACACTTTAACATGATTTTAGATAACTTTCACATATTTAGTTTCATATTTAAAAATTAATTTTAGATTTAAAATTAATATTAATTTGAAATAATCTTAAATAACTTTTATGTTAAATGAAAAGTTGTATACTGAATTTTATTATTAACTTGTTTTTATAATAAAAAATTAAACATAAAACACATAACTTCATCAAATTTGGAAAATCAATTCGAAACATACTTCAACTCATTTACACCTTTGTGTGGAAGTGTCATAATTTTAGCATGTTATTCACAGTGGAATAGTACAATCGTATTTCAATTTGTGTGTATGTGAACCTGTGTAGAGTCAGATTCAAATTCTAATTGATAGGAGCATGTGAAGATATCAAAGCTGGGGGACGAATAAAACTATCTTTTGGTGCCTTGGGAGACAATGGATAGTGTTTGAGCCATTTGTTAAACGTTATGACTAGCTCTTCCAATTCAAAGAAAAAGTGTCTTGACATGTAGCCATAACAAGTTATGAATTACTTTTTGTTCTTATTTTCAACTTCACTTTTATTTTTGCGAAAGCAGCATTAACTTTTGCAAGTTGATGAATTGACTATAATTAAAAAAAAGACAAAAGAAGAAAAAGAACCTCACTTGGCTACCAACACTGATGACTGAGTTTTCGTATTTAAAGATAAGTAGAAAACTCGTAATATTTAAAAGAATTAAATGAGAAGTGAGAATTATATATTTAACAAAAAAAAAAAACAAAAGATTAAAGAGGATATGGTAACAAAAGTTTAAAATGTCAGATCAAACAGAAAAATCATTAATTTTTGAAGATTGAAAAATTAATTAAGTCAACATTATTTTGTTGACGATTTGTAAATATCCCATTTTGCACTGTTGATTGAATAAGTTTGAAAATTAGTAAAAGAAATTAACAAAAATAAAATGTTTTAAATTAAAGAAAAATATTAATTTGATATAAAATTTTAAAAAACAGGTATTATGAAGTATAAAATATACACTATTACATGAAAAATAATATATACATAATTTTTTTTCTCATTTTAAAAATAAGGACTATTCAAACTTAATTATATTATACTAAGAATAGATGATACAGGAGAGTATGATATTGCAGATGAAAAAAAAAATTATTGCAAATTTAGACCTTTGACACTTGCAAAAGTTCAAACGTGCAAACTAATCAGCCATTATATTATGCTCAACTAATTAGAAAATACGTATAGATTAGAAACTAATTGGGTAGGTGGTGATGGCACATTGGCACGCAAAACCAAAGTCAGTCTAACACTACAAGTCAAAGTCATCACGGATAATGATAATTTACTACTAAATATTTTCCAAGCTTTCTTCTCTCCATTTTTTCCTAGTGGCTGGGTAAGATTAATTAACGAAATCATTATAGTTAGTGCTTCCTTAATTTATGAAAGTATAACTTTTATCTCTCTCGAGTCTTGCCTGTCCTCTCTGTCCCTTAAGTATAGTTTGTTTTAGGAAAAATAAAAGAGGAAATAAAATAAAAAGCATGGAGATAGAATAAAAATATCACCTTTTCATTATTTGTTCGAGAGAACAAATATGATAAAGGAAAATTTTTCTATGGAATTATCAAGACAAAACTTTTTCCTTAAATTGTTATGAGATAAGAGGAAAAAACATTTTTTTCTCATATTTTCAGTTTCTCAGAATTAATTAAAATTTTATTACAAAGTTTAAAAAAGATAAATAATTTTATATTAATAAAAAATAATAAGTTAAAATTATTTTTTAATTAATATAAGAATCAAATAAGCTGAGAATTCTCTTTACTTCTTTCTTTCTTGTATTATTAATTCAAATAATATTTTTTTTTATTTTATTTCTATCTTTTATATTTTTAATTTCTATTTTATTTCTAATTCAAAGAAAACATTATTGTTTGCCTAAAATAGGAAGTACAGGACTTAATCCGAGTAATAAGTTGAGGAAATTGTACTAGCACTATAAAGTTATACTCTTTATTCCACAAACAAGTGCAACAAGTAAACGAAGTCCCGGAATCAAGTGTCTTGGGACAAGTTTCACAAGTTAAGGGAGATCAATCATATGCAATTCATTTGATATATAGCAAAATAATGAAGGGTCTTGCTTTTCGTTTAATCAAAGCCACTGTCAATGTTGTACGTAACGCCTGAATGGGTTGCCATACACCAAGTTTATTTATTTTTTAGTTCATTAGGGTCTTTTAAAGATGATTTTTTTATAAGAATTAAACTCAAATCTTATTAAACAAAGTCAACGTTTGTTGTCAATTAAACTACACCAATGAAGTTCTGTACACATAGTTTTAACTCTTGGAATTGCTACTTTCACTCTCAACTACTTGACACCAAACAAGTAGTATGTGGCTCCACCAGGCGGTACTTTTCCTTAACCCGTGATTGATGGGATTAAATTTACACAAGTAATTCTTATTCTTAGGTCTCACTCACTCCTCAAAGTTTGATCTCACAGGGATAATTTTTGGAGGGAACATGAACATGGGTGGGTTACATACCCCACACACATCTATGCTTACTTTTTCTTTAGTCACTCTCAAGACTCAACTAATATATAACTAATTTCACAAAAAGAAAAGCACATAGCCACCCTACAAATTAAGACCAAGTCACTCCTCAGACTTAACCACTCACCTTATAAATACACCACTCTTGAAAGGTCATACATATCACAACACACAGTGACTCGCACATTCCTTCAAACAATGGATTGGTTCTCCTGGCTTTCCAAAACAGGCCTTGAGCCAACCCTAGTGTATGAGTATGGCCTTACTTTTGCTCACAATGAGCTTGAAGAAGAAGACATAATCTACTTCAACCATGAGTTTCTCATGAGCATGGGCATCTCCATAGCCAAGCACAGGCTAGAGATTCTCAAGCTTGCAAGAAAAGTGAAGGGAAAGAGACCACCACGCCCTGTGGCAAGGCTCATGGTGGCGATCAAGAGGACAAAGAGGTGCTTAGCCAATTACATTCGCACGTTCATCAGCTGTGAAGAAGAATCATCAGCACTTGTGGTGGTGCCATCATCATCAAGGACAAGGCCTAGTAGTGGTTATTATGGGACAAGATGGAAGAGTCATGTGATGAAGAGGAACAAAAAGTTGATGGTGGCTAAGCAAGAGAGGCTCTTGCTCACAAATGGAAGTCCTAATACCGTGGTGCATGGTCTTGATGCTTTCACTAGTCCTATGGTTTACCATTTCCAAAAGGAGGAAAAGATGGAAGGAGATGATGATGATGGATACTGGTCATCAGCTGCTACCGAAGAAATCAGGTGGGATACCATGTTCCAGGATCTAAAGCCAAATTGATGAAAACTTTTCCTTTTTCTAAGTTGGACCTTTTTTGGGGGGTTAATTCTATTATCCCTTATTTTTAATTACTTGGTGAGAGATGGGTTTTTTGGGTTCTTCCACCATACTTTTGTTGTTTTATTTTATTTTATTTATTTATTAGTAGTGTGGGTCACGCGGATGGGTAACTTTAGCATGCACCTGTCTGCTTCAGTAATGAGATTGTCTACTTTGCTTTTGTATGTTCATGTCATGCCCTTTTAGCTTTTTTGATAGGGGAAAATTTGCATCAGATTAGCGTGTTTATGGGGGGAGAATGATTTGAGGTAGATGTTAGTTATGGCTATGTTACTTTAGCAACGTTGAAGCCCCAAACAGTTTGGCTTGACTTGGGTTTATGCACTGTAATGGCTTGTGGTTGACAATACACACATTAACAAAGTATATTTAATAGTTAATATAATACTTACTACCTTGGCATTCTTGTCTTTGAATTAATTGTTGATTGAGTCTTTTCCCAATGAGCAAATGATTATTTTACTTCATTCTCGTCTGAACCCCTCAACATGCAGAAGAAGGGAAAAGATGGAGGTGCCCCACGGCGCCCTACGCATGTAATAAGATGATGTCCATTTCTTACTCAAAGTGGTGACCTTAAATTCTGACTTCTGAGATGTTGGCACTAATTCAGTAACTCAGCCAATCTCTTTCCTGTTTAGAAACACCATAACCTGAACAGTGAAGACCCCATTTTTGTTCGTGTAATAATAGTCTAGCATGTATTACATGTAATGGTTAACTTTTTCCTCTTTTCTTTTTTAACTCGGCAGCTAATCTCACTGGCTTAGCAATAACAATGAATGTCTGCTCAAGCTATCAGAAGTTAACTGCTAAAATTTATTGAACGAAAAGAACCAAGCAAATGACATAAGGCATACACCCATTCAGCATTTCAATCACAAGCCTTCTAAAGCATACTTTTGCTTCAACAACATTTATTTAAAAGAATTTAGCTCTTGTCATTCCAATCAACAAAATCTGATAATATTTAACGCACTACTATTTTAACATATCAGGGTTCATTATCATTTAAACCAAATTGAGTAAGAAGTACTGAATTTTTGACACTTCAATTTTTTAAACACTTTGATAAGATTTATTATTTATTTTAATCTTTTTGTTTCTATCATATCATATAACTTCTCTCTTTTGATATATGTATGTATGCTTTTCCCTCTTTTATCTCTCTTTCTCAGTCTCAAATAGGTTTTTGAGTGTCCAAAAATCATTTTATTTGAAAAAGTCACAAGTGAAACTTAAATTGTATTTAAATTATTTTTAAAAAAATAGGACACACAAAATAGACATTGTATATTGACTTCCTATTGGATGAAACTTTTAGGTAGATCTAATCCTACGAATACAACTAAAATTGTTAGCGTATTGACCTAACATATGATAATCTTGTTATCTCATCTAAGGAGCCTTAAGGTCATAAGGGCTACCAAGGCTTGACCTATTATAGGTTGAGATCGGCATCTATTATCTAGGCCTTGAATCACCTAATGTGCTCCATATAAACTTGTACTATGAAAGTAGCTAGTTTAATTGCATTTAAGCGATAATATCTTCATGTTTTAGATACTTGACATATTACATCCCTTTTTATCATGTCACATCTTTCTGTTTTGTCACACAAAGCACCATAAGTAAAACAATAGATATTATGCTATGATTCCCCACATCTTACGTTGAGGTGCGACCGCTGATTGGTTATAATTTGCTAGGGTTGGAAACTATCACTAGTTTTAGGCCAACTATCCTCACCTATTAATACCAGGACTCCTCTTACTCAAGTATCTCCTTCTAACCATATATATTGATACATTGCTAAAGTCTCTTCCAGCTTCAGTGTCGAAGTTCCTCTCTCTTCTATTGACTCCATTCTGTTTTACCACAAAAGTTCCTGTCACGCAATTACTGATCTACTACTAAGGATTTAGTCAAGTTAGCATCTAAGGTATAGGTAAATACCAAGATTCAATTGTGAGGAACTTGACGTCATGCATCTAAAAGTATCTTTAGTGTTGGCTTCTTTTATCTATGCCTGATTTGTAGAACTTAAACGAACCTAAGACAGGTTCAAAACACTTATCAACTTGGTTCTTAAAAATTTAAATTGCTGACAACTTTTGAATGTCCATTACATCTAATGCTCTTGTATAGGGAGTAGATATTCTCTAGTGACATTTTCATTTGGATTCTCCCCGGTAAAAATCTCCACCATCAAAATTCCATATATTTTTTTTTATGTAAAATTTCTCTCCTGTTTTTAAATTAGAGCTGAAATTTCACTGTACAAAAATACCATATAAGATCTAAACCCTCTTGTCTAACCTAAAGCACGTTTAAATATCCATTTCCAATTATATAAACTGCGTTCACACATTTCAAAGCACGAAAAGGAAAATATATTTGTCATTCACGTTGAGCGTGAGTTTAATTAATTTCAACAAATAACCAAACACATTTCTAATATAGCAAACTGGAATGATTAATAATTGAAAGTGATTTAAAGCAAAAATTAAGACCTCTAGTGTATAGAAAAATCAAATTCATCTTATCAAAATTTTATACATTATAAAGATAAAATGAAATAGAAAAGGTGAACAATTATTGAAACAATTTTGCACTTAATATGCGATTATGCTTTATATAATTTGACTAATACGGCCTGATCATGATTATTACCTTGCCAAATGCAAAAAAAGTATATACAAATTGACAAACTCCATAGTATGCTACTTCATAACTAGGCTTCTATCTACATCCAATAAATTACTTATTTTAATAGAAACAGAATGTTTGGCGGCAACTTCTAGGCCGAAACAAAAAGGTCCGCATGGAACAGTAGGGAACATTAGTTGGTGGTCAAGCAATTCTCCCAAGTTCCGTACTTAGAGCTGAAGCTTCCTCCACCACTCTGTTGTGCGTGCTCAGAAATAACACTGCGAGCACAAACATCCCAAGTCCTTGCTATCTCCCCAAGTGACATAGGTTGTGATAAACTTCGTAAAGATGTGCTAAACTTTGACCTTGCTTTTACTGAAAGATCTTCATTCTCCTTACTGTAAGAATAGAATGACAGATGCATTAAGAACAGATTTCTCATCAAACATAAGATAAATGACGGAGAAGGTGAAATATAAGATAAACTATTTAGAAGGGAAAACAAACATTCCAGAGAGAATTTAATATTAAAAATACCAAGTCTCACTAAAGGCCAAATTTCTCTTGCCATCTTCCATGCTTGATAATTACACATGGTTTTTAAAGACGAAAATCAAAGTTTTCAGCAGTAGATGATATTATTAGAGGCAGATTTCTTTTCTAATTTAATCAATTTTTCTTTCCGAAACATCAAACCATAATAAATAAATCATAAACAGGCTTTTAGTCCTATATACTTTTTTATTTTTCCTCATTGTTATAATGACCCATTTAAGAATTTTAATCCATAAGAGCAAAATAAATTCGGGGAGGAAGGTAGAAGAACAACGGAAACTACAGGAACAAAATTGAATTGAAAACATTCGAAATTACTGGCTTAATTAAATGGAAAAGAACCCAGCAAATAATTTCAAAAATGTCTAAACCATAACATTTATTGATTCCGTGCTATGAGCATGATTTCTATATCTATATATATTATAAATGCAGAAAAGAAAAATGCTAGCTGAACAAATATTAATGCATAAGAGCTGGTGATTTTTAAAAGCAGAATAGAGAAATGATCTGGTACATCAATAAAACCATATAGATGCTCAACAACATTAATTAAGAGGTATATTCAGGCTCAATTTGGTTAGGGGGTAAAATTGGGAGTAAAAATATTCATGGATGAGTTTTAAATATAATTTTATAAAAAAAAATCCATGATTTTTCACCTCCATTTTTAATCCTCATATCATATCATACCGAACTTCAGTCAGCTATAAATACTTTAGCTCAGTCTGATAATCATAATATAGTTTCATGCACAAAATAAATATAACCAGAGTCATGGTGATTTCGGGAGTTTTTTTACAGGATATGATATTTCTCTTTTTTGTTGATAAAGCAAAACACCTATGTACCATCATCATTGCTGCTTTGAGAAGAATACATAATTTTTGTTTGAGGGCTTCTACAAGGCTCCCAGAATTTAGGGACCAGGGAAAGTCCATACTTATCCATTTTATACTATAATATATATTTTTCATTAAATAATATATAATGAACAACTCTGATTTGATCTATGGATCACATATAGTCCCTAGGTTTTGCGACCACTGATGTGATTGCCTTCAAAAAGTTATAACATGAGATACCAAAATGCTGCTCATAATCTCACCTGGATTCAACTGGAAATTTGTCTAGGAGAATGGGAGAGCAATTAGGATAATTTGCAGGAACTAGCAAACGCAGGGGCTGAATAGGTGACTGTACAGTAAGAAAACACAAATAAGGCTAAAAAGCAAATAAATAAATAACATAAAAAGCCTTAAAATTGTAGTAATCGCTAGATCTCAGAAATGGGAATCCACCATCTGCGCTGAAGCATATTGGGATTTTAAACTAGGGCTGAGAGCCACAGCAATGAAAGAGCATTTGACAACGATCCCTTCTGCCCCTTCAGCAGCAGCAACAGCAGCTGTTGGATCAACATCTTCATTGCTTATGTCTACTACTGTGTCAATAAGTCGGTGATTAATCTCCCTTATTTCTTCCAAAAGGGCATGATTAACCTACCAAATAAGTCATCCATATCAGAAATCACAAGACCAATACAGCAGATGAATTACACATTAAAGAGAAAAACCAGAAATTATATGAATTCATAAGTCTTTCAAAACTTATTATCTGATGAACCATCATGCTCTAATGAAACACAAACAGATTTTAATTGGTATCCAGCTCACAGAAAATTCTCGTCAGTCATCATCATATGATGAATTTAATGAAATTCCCACCTTCTACATCAACAACTTCAATAGGTAAATGGGGTGGATAAAGACCGTTAGTAAACATGAGACAAACAATTGTCATACATGCATTAGGCTAACCACTAAATTTATTTTTGTAGTACAATTACTACTATAACTGTTTATCTTGATTGAATGTTATTATTGTTATTTTACTAATTAGTGAATTCTACATCATTTAGTAACTTTTGATAAGGTTAGGACTAGTAGTGCATGTTTTGGGAGAAAGTTTGAGTAACACCTACTGAGGAGAGAATGACAAACTAGCCTAAGAAAGTTTTGTCATAAGGTAAATGACCGATAGAGGCTCTAGTAAAAAAATGGATCAAATGAATGAGTAGAGTGAAAGACAGGAAAAATTGAGCGAAACCATTAGAAATAACCAATCCCACAAAGTGGGTTTTTGAATCTGACAGGCTGTTTTACTTAAATAGTCAGACTACAACAAAAAATACTTCTAATTTAGTAATAGTTGTCTCAAATAATTGACTAAACATGAAAATACTAAAGAACAAACACAATTTTTTCCCATTACCGACATATTTAAGATACTAATGAATGCAAACACCCTGCACTTCTGTAGAATACAAGTATAACACATCAAATTAAATTATTAAATTGCGTTTCTTTTTTCTCCCCTTGTCCCACTCCCGTCCCCTACCACAGTTAGGAGAGTTTGAAATTCAGGGATCAAAATCTGTAATTTGGTTCATGTAATTAACTGGAAATCACTAGTACATTTTAAAATATAACTTCCCAATGAATTTCAAGTTGTGTCCAGTCAAAATGATAAAATGAAATTGCAACTTTGTACACTCTTCTAAATTCAACTAATTTTTTTTTACTTCAGGGTTTCATAGTCAGAAAATGAAAAAGCGCTTGGAACTTTCAGTAGGGCAATGTCAATGCATCTATAAGCCATGTGTACAAACCCCTTTCTAAATCGCAATGTCAAGCCAAGGAACAAAGATAATTAACAGTAAAAGATGTCAATTATAAAATATATAAAAGGTTAAAAACATACAAGTTATTACCTCAATCTTTGGTTTCTTGACACTGGATGTTGCAGTAGACTCCAGATCAGAAGCCTCTGAAGCAGTTAACTGCTTGATACTATCATTCATACTACCAGCAGATGATACAACATTCAGGGGTATAGCACTGGTGTAACGTTTCATCCTCTTAATTCCATTGGAACCATCTTGGGTAATGAAATTTCTAGCCTGAAGGCGACAATTAGTCATGGAAACCAAATCCTCACCAACAGCTGCTCTGGATCCATTACCTGGAGCTGATCCTGCTATTCTATCATTCATGCTGACAACTGAACCAATATCCCTGACCGCAGCACTTAATGCTTTATGTGACATTGATTTCACCTAGAATCATTATTTAGACATAAATTTGCCATCTATAATTCCAAGCATATAGCATAAGATAATTTGTAGACATAAGATAATCACTCTTTAATTTGTCAAATCCAGTTAAAATGTAGGTAAAGAACTGATCAGGCTAGCATAAGATAAGATTCTATACTAACCACATTGATTAGGCGTTCAACAGGCTGCTCTGTAACAGTTGACTTCCCAGAAGTGGTAGCTAAAACATTACCATGCGCACCATCTGGACCACTGAATTCTGCCAATAAAGGGGAGGCTGATATCCCAGGAGTCCCAATGGCAAGGGATTGAGCTGGTGCTACTGCACCCCCTGTTTGTTGATGTCCAGTATTTGCAACATTTGATATTGATGAAACACAAGGAATGGGCTTCTCAGATTCTCCTGGCATAGGAGATGGAGCCAAAGGAGGTGAAGGGGTAGGTCCCACAAAGGGTGAATTAGAAGATTGCAGAGGGGTTGCAACTTTAGTTTTAGATGGGAGATGATTTTGCTGGTCAACCTGGGGAGATGAGTGTTGCTGAATCTGAGGAGATGCAGCCTGAAGGAGTTGGGGTGAAGGAACAGGAAATGCACTCCCTTGTTTCAGCTGTTGATGGGAATATGTTGAGTGTTGACCTGATGTAAGGTGTTGCTGAAAGGCACCTGGCTTAACACCCATTCCTTGTCGCATTTTTATATCATTTATGTCATTCATTTGGTGAAGTTGGGGCATTTGATGTGTCTGCAATTGTGCAGATAGCTGTGGCTTTGAATGGTGTAGTTGTTGCTGTTGCAGGAGCTGCCTCTGAATCAATTGTCGCTGCTGATATTGTTGTTTTAATTGTTGATTCTGCAGCATCTGCTGTTCCTGCTGATGTTTCAGTTGGTGTTGAAGTGCACCGGAACCTGACTGAAGGGTGTTTGGTTGAATCACATTTGCCCCACCTTGCGATGGTAAGGAATTAATGTTAGTCTGTTGAGGAGTACTAACAGGGTTTTGTTGGAGGGAGCTCATTGAAACCTGTTGAAGGGGGTTCACAGAATTTCCTTGTCCAGAATCCAAATTAGTTCCAGGTTGCATTGAATTCATCATATTCTGTTGTCCTGTTGATACACCAGACAAAGAATTGTGCTGCAAGCTTGCAATATTATTCTGCTGCATGGTTGGTACAGAACCCTGTAAATTTGTTGACTGCAACTGAGAGTTCATTTGATTTTCATGAGACTGTACTTGAGTAACTTGGGATTGTGGCTGTTGCATGGAGGACATATGAGTTGGGGGAAGCTGTCCTACCTGTACTGAAGACACGCCTTTCCTGGGTCTATTTGAATTTATGAGATTTATAATCTGCTTCTCATATGATCCAAGTTTTTCCTTGAAATTGGGCAAAATGTTGTTCTTAGGAATCTGTAGGAGTGCCATCATACGCTCCAACATCATTTTATATGCCCTCAGCTTTTCAATCTGATCTGACTTCGGCTGTTGGGGAAGAGAATCATGCTGATAAAGAAAAGCAGATGCAGGATTAAATAGAGGATAAGCAAACACATAAATAAATTATGACATTTGTTAACAAGTGCCCTCAAGCCAGATTCAGATTTTAGAAGAACTCAATACCCTCAATTGATAAAATTTATTTATGAATAAACCTGCTGATTACAGAAACTAAATATTAAAAACTTTCTAATTTCTGGATTCCCATGACATTAAATACTTTTGCATTGTTATTGATATTTTTTATTCAAATTCCTGCATCACTAATAGATTATAGGCAAATACATAGTATTTACTGCTTTACACAGGCTGCAAATTCTCGAATTTTTGCAATGGAAAAAGATGCTTTATCAATAGCATCTGTTAAAGGGTATATTTGTTTTATATTTTGGTAAAATTGATTTCAGAAAAATTGGGATTAAAAAAAATATTGGTGAGTTAAAAAGAACTAATTTTATTTGGATGGTAAAGTAGAATCACTTTTGAAATGTAAACATAAATCTATTTTGTGGATCCCACACAGAATCAATCCTCGTCAATGGAAAAGAAATTATCAATGTCCATCTAGTTGGGAATTTTCCATCAAACATCCAACCCAAATAGTTAACCACTTTTAAAGCACAGGTAACTACTATTAGACATTTCAATAACCTTAGACACTATTAACCACTTGAGAGGCCTATTTAACCATTAGTGCGATAAGTATAAATTGATAGTTGTATACAATCACATTCATTTATTCTTAACAACTTGTGAGAGGCAAAGTTAACCATTATTTTACATTTCAATAACCTCATGACACTATTAGCCACTAGTGAGATATATTTAACCATTACTGCACAAGTACATATTAATTATTGTACACACACATTCTTTTATTCTTAATCTCTTGTGAGATAAATTTAACTATCATTAGAAATTTTAATAACCTTACGATGTTATCAACCACTTATAAGGTATACTTAACCATTGGTGCCACAAATGATAATCAATAATTATACACAATCACATTCATTTACTCTTAACTACTTGTGAGATAAGGTTAACCATATTTACACACATGGTTAACCACATGTGATGGGTGGAGAATCCCAGTGGTATTTCAAGAATTTTCACCTCTATCAATGTCAATTATTTCTACTGCAAACTTCCTTTTATTCAACATGAAAAATTACCAACAAAGCCTACTGTTGAGCTCAATTCTTTTAGCTGGGAAATTGATTTCACAAAACAGAGAAAATTGACAAGTCAAAAATAATAGTAAATATACCTGGTGAAGTTTATTAGCAATTTTTTGGTACATTTCATTCATCTCTGGCAAGTAACTTTCTTTCATGGTTTGGAGCTGTAGAGTGAAAAAGCAAATCAAATAATCAAAATATTAGTAACCTTGAGATTTTGCATGGTCTGGATGTCTAGCTTGAATCAGAAGAATCAAATAATTAAAATATCAGTAACTCTGAGATCTCTCATGCAAAAACATCAATATCACCATTGCACTGACACTAATGGAGATGATAACTAGAAATTTCTTTTTTCCCCTTTTGCAAGGCCTCATATATTGCAAGTTTCACATTCATGCTTAAATCAAGATCTCTAAACAATAATGCCAGCTTGCACTAAAACAATACTGTTAAAATCAATATAACATCAGATGAATAATTATAAAGAGTCTTTCTTAATGACAGGCTGGCAGAAACTAAAAAGGGGATAAAAATAGTGACAAAAGAAAATTCACTTGCAAAAACCTAAAACCTGAAAGAGAAAATATCTAAATATTATTTCTGAATTGATTATAGTACTGCTGCTATTCACAATATCTATAGACTGATTCTAATAAAGCTAACCTGGTTTACAAGGAAACAATAAATGAGCTAATTATGCAACACAACACTTCCCCTCAGTGAATGAATACATATCATTCCTAATTTGCTAGTGAGTTATTGGAATTGCTTTATGGGAAGTCTCTTGGTCAGTACATTTGCCAATCGTGACCATATATATGTTGTAACTGTAAGACCATTATCTAGTTTCTCCTTGATAAATAGTCTATCTTTATGTGCTTTATTCTATCATATTGAATTAAGTTGCATGCAATACTAATGGCTGACTTGTTTTCACCGAAAAACTTTATAGGAGTTTCATATTTTAAGGTAATCAAGTATGATCTTTATCCATGATAACTCAAGAATCCTTTGTGCCATAGCTTATACTTTGCCTCAGCACTCGACCTTGCAACAACATTTTGCATTCCCTTGTCATCAATCAAGGCAATTGGCAAGTACTTAGGGTTAGGATCACAATTATTCAAAGAAATGTCTAAGGTCAACCCTACTTCAAACACTGTTGTTGGACCATTTTAGGTTTTCACAGTGTGGTACACAAATGTTGTAGTGCAGGCTATGTTCTTTACTGGTTCAGTTCCTTGGGTTCAATACCATAGAAAGGTTCAAATTCCTGTTCCCTGAGATGGGGTTAGAGGAAGTGTATAGGAATCAAAAACAAATAACTCACGACTAGAGTAATTAACTTTTGAAATACTCTACCCCTGAAGTTGAGGACAAGTATAAATGAATTTTATTTCATGAAGAGTAATGCCCATCAAGGCATAGAAATGACAACTCTGGGGAACAAAACATTTGCATAAAATTTTTGAGTAAAGCATAACCCATAAAGATAATTTGACCGCACAAGGGTCAAGTTTGCCATGGTGTTAGTTGTGAACATGAATGGAGACAGCACAACAAAAGAATGGTATAAAATATCCAAAATGGTTTTTGAGCTGCATAGGCTGTTAGAACTAATACCATCCAAAACTTGAGAAGGTAACCTGCTTATCAAACAAGTGGCAATTAAGAAGTTTCCCCAATAAGATTTAAGACAGACAGCACTCTTGCAACTTCAAGGAGGTAGGTGATAGCTTATTTCTACAATCCCATTTGTTAAGGGGATTCAGTAAATGTGAATTCATGAATAATACCATTTTCCTTGAGAAATTTATGTAGGTTTTGATTCACATATTCCCTTCCATTATCAGATCACAAGTGCTTTATTAATTTCCCAAAATAAGTTTGAACCATACAAGAGAATAACTGAAATACCTCAAATTTATTGTCCGAGGGAAATAGCACAGTAATATGAATACTATCATCAATAGAAAGACAAGCCATTTAGTAATAGATATATTAGAATTAGAAGCAGATCTCCACGCATTAGGGCAAATCATTTAAAAAATTTAGAACTTTATCAAATCATTTCAAAGGACTTGACAAATTCTTTTGAGAACAAAGATGGAAACAAAGACTTAGAAATGGAGGATGCCCAATACGCTTATGTTGGTGCCCAATTTGAAAAGCATTAGTCTTTTAGCTCGTTTGATGATAGGAAGTAGAAAACTTATAATTGGTACCACCTTCAGTGGAAATGAAGGGTCACTTCACATTTTTATCTCTAGTAAGTTTGTGAATGGAAATATGATTGTTGGAGAGTTTAGAAACATGTAGGACATCGTCTAGAAATAGGGAAGGTTAGATTTTAATGTTTGTTTAACCAGTGATTGAGGTATGGTGCTGTTAGCCACAATTATGGTATGATTATTCAAAAAAGGTTGGTAAAAAAAATGGGACAAGTCGTAGGTCATATGATTGGTGGCAAACTGGCACCAAAGTAAAGAATTGTTTGAAATAGTATTGAAAAGATTAAAGGATTGAGAACAAAAGCCATTGCCAGTGATGGACAAAAATTAAGTGTCAAAAAAGTTACCATAAGGCTAACCGAGAGTTTGAGAGATTTGTCAGACATGATAGCATTAGTTTGATAGTTCTAGATATAAAAAAGGCTAAACACTACAAGTTGAAAAATGAGAGCTATTTGGAAGAATGGTGGACCCATGAGAGCTGGTTTGACTAGGTAAGGTCAGACCCATGTAGAGTGTCCAGGCAACTTGAATAGGACTAATGACAGGTAGAAATGAATCCTGCACAGAGAAAGTGTGTGTGACGGCGCATGGGAGTATGTTTGGTAGGGGTGCTTCTATATCTGGCCCAAAAATGCTTGGTAGAACTTTCGGTGGCAGTTTCGATTTGATCAGAGCAACTCTGGCAGCAAAAGGCTGCAGCTATGTTCAATGGAATCGTTGGGAGCAAAAAAAAAAATAATTATCTTAGGTGTGGCAGCTATGAAGGCGGTCTGGGGTTATGAGATGAGGAAGTAGTGTCTCCCAGTCCCAAGATTCAAAGCTCTTATACCAACTTGAAAGACAAAATAACTGAATATTAATCGACTATAGTTTATAGTTCAACTACTAACTATAATATACATAGAATATGTAAACATAGGATTTAAAGGGAAACCAATGTGTCCTAATTTAACCTAATTACAGAAATTAGGAAAACATATCTCTGCAAATAAAAGTAAATAACGGAATTAAAATGCTACATAGTAATTATGCAACCTATAACAATTTATTTTTTGTTGTCAAAAAGCAAGAGATTGTATTGTTGTAGTTTACATCTTTTCATAAAATTCATTTAAACATTGCACAAAATGGATAGAAGATTTCAGATATATGGATATTTAAAAAAAAAACCATGATTTTTCCCCCAAGAGTAATGAAGGCTTCATGATCTTGCAATTAATTAAAATTCTCACAATAAAAGCCATCATATAACTCTTTTATTTTACATTGTGGTTTGCTTGACTAATTTCTGTTGTCCTAGCAAGTAAAGCTTCAGTGAGGAAATAAAAGTGATGAGAAAAATGGCATCGTACCTTCTGGTATACTTCTTCTTGCCAATCAACCCCACTTGGTTGTGCAGTCTGTGTTGTAGAATCCAGAGAAGCTACAAAAGGTAAGGTATGAAGCATGCATGAGCATACAATGCTCAGAAATTGTGGAAGAGTACTTGCATTTGCTAATAAAGCTACTACTGACTCCCAAAAAAATGACAAAGATAAACGCAAAAATGCAAGTACATACTTGCTGATGTTTCTGGAAGAGTTCTTTGAGATTGATACAACTGCTTTTGTTGATCAAGAACATTTTGTTGCTGAAGTAAAGACCCTGGTGCTTGAATTCTTTGCTGCATATCTCGTTGTGAGGGATTTGGCTGCTGCTGCAGACCCAATTGCTGTTGCAACTGTGCAGACTGAGTGTGAATCTGTGGCATTAATTGCTGTTGTGAACCCAGTGGCTGTGACTGCTGTGAATGAGGTAGCAACAAATTTGATGTATTTTGTTGTGATTGTTGCTGCATTGGAACCTTGGGTTGCTGCAACATGTGTGCAGAGTGATGACTTGTTTGCATGTCAGCATTTCCAGATTCATGTCCGAGCAAATGTTGTTGCTGTAACACAGGGCCATTATTTCCCAATTGTTGATGTATATTTGCTGGGTTGTTTTGCTGATTTATTAACTGTTGTTGTCGCTGTTGCAGGTTTGAAAGATTACTCTGTTGTGAGAGCATCCTCTGTGGTTGCTGTATATCACCAACATTGTTCTGTTGCCCAAGCATCTGTGCATGTTGCATGCTTGTTGTATTAGGCTGAGGCCCCATGAGTTGTTGCTGTTGTGCAGGTAAGATTGGCTGTTGAGTGACTGGTGTTTGTTGCTGATGTACAATAGAAGTCTGTTGTTGCTGATGCCTGATAACTTGTGAATGTTGCTGAGGCATGGACTGCATTGACTGCTGAACATTAGTAGACTGCTGATTCTGTGGAATGCTAGATAGAGATGTTTGCATCATGGAAGGCTGCATAACAGATTGCTGAGAAGATTGTAACTGATTTGGTTGTAGAAGGTTTTGTTGTTGCTGCTGCTGCATCTGAGATTGCAGCTGGAGCTTCTGCTTCAGAAGCTGCTGGTGGTAAAGATATTGCTGTGGATTCTGCGTTTGCAACTGTTGCTGTGGTGGAACAATCTGCTGCCTTCCTGCCATTTGTCTCTGAGAACCAGGAAACATATTCTGTAAGTTGGAATTTTGGCTAATAGTGCTCCCAACTGAATTTGGCCCAGGTATATTCTGTATGTTGGAATTCTGGACAATATTTTGGCTGGTGGTCTGGGCTAGACTAGATACAGGTGGAAGGTTAGGTTGAGATGCAACATTATTTTGAACGTTTTGAGATAGAAGCTGCTGATGTGGCTGGAGCTGACTAGGCAAAGGAATAGAATGTTGTTGCCCAAGATTATGAACTTGAGGCTGCAAAACAAGTCCTATGAAAAAATTTATTTGCCTGGGTGAGAAGTAAAAAAATATGGTTCACAATATAACATCAATATGTTAGGATTTTAATAACACATGGAAAAGGTCAACATAAAAATTCAAAAGAAAGATATAAAGTCAAAACTTGATTCACTTAATATATTTCAAGCAAAAGGATATTATATAATTACAATAGAATCAGCTTACAAACATTAAAAATTCAGAAAATCAAATAATTACTAAAAGAACAGAATGACAATTTAATCAAATATATGAGGCTAAAGTGTATTTGGCTCCCTTGAACTTTGGGGCATTTGTAAAGTGACACCATGGAATTTAAAGTCAACCCAATTAGTTCATAAACTTCAACTACTCGTCAGTTGACTCAGTTCCATTTAATGTTTAATAGATATTCCATGTGGCAAATTCTCAACCATCCATCTCTGTAATTTATTTTTTAAGTTCAATTTTATCTAATTTCAGTAATTTCCATAAATAAAAGTAGTAAAAAATTTGAAAACAAATAAATAATAAATAAATAACTATAGTGAGAACATCTTCCACACTGAATGATCCAAATCATCAAATCAAAGTTAATTTTGACTTTTCTCATCATCAAAAACTGTTTTATCAAGTTTTATCTATTACATCCCTTGAATCCCAACAATTTGTCACTACTAAAACATCATGTTGCAGCAAAATTTAGCTTCTTGCATGATCATTTGTATTTACTGGTACATTCTTAAGTGACACAAGGTGGCATTGGCTTCAACCTGTAGCCACTTTCTGGTATGCTTGAGTTGGAGCACTGTGCTAGACGGTGTAAGGTTATAAAAAGAGAAAGAGGACATTACTCTCTTTGTGAAGTGGAGGAGCATTGACAAGGAGATGGAGATCCTCCAACAAATCAAACAAATTGATGACTTGACCATATTGGTTATGTCTCACAATCAAACTTTGTATGTTGTAAATTTTTTAAGTTAGAAAAATAGAATTACATTAATAAAGGGCACAAATTATGGCACCTCTGTTAAGGATTTAATGAAGGTTAAATGGAAGGATCTGTTAGAGTAATGACTAAAGTTTAGGGGATAATTGGTTGAGACATCTTTAAAGATTGTGGCAGTACTTTGCAAATGCCCCAAACTTTAGGAGTGATGAATACACTGTTCGCAATATTTATACATAAATAATTAGGATTTGACACTTGGGTACTGCATCAATATATAATCACCAAACCAAGGCTATTAATTGCTAACCTTGATCGGCAGGTTTATTGCTAGGGCCAACTTGATTCATATTGTTAGCCAATGTGTTTTGGGATTTAGTCTCCATTGTAAGCATCTTCAAAGATATTTTCCGTAGATAATCAGGCTGAAAAGAGAGAACACTGTGTCAAACCATCAATCTTTTTTATCGTATATATTTGCATAGGAAACAATAAATGAAATGGAGGCTCCTCAATATTCACAATGAAAGTACCTGGCTTGTTGCAGCAGTAAAAATCTTGTCTTCAAACCTTTGAGCAATCTTTCGAAGTTCATGCAATCCATCAGGACCAGAAACAGGAAGATGTTTTTTTAATGTCTCCATTCTACAAAATGAAAAACAATAGTTTCATAATTAGATAATGCAAGGATGGAGATCTTAAACTTAAGAAACCAATCCTTAAAAGACAGAACATGATTAGCTGTAAAAAGTTTTGATGAAAATCATGAAATCAAAGAAACCCCCCACCAGTAGGATTAATGGGTTTTCATTATGGTCTTAATAACATCTTGGTATATACGGGATTTAGCTACAATAACCACCCACTGCCTCGAAGGATGCATTTGTTTCAAGGTATCACCAATTATTCCAGGGAAAGCGAATTAAGAAATATCACATTCCTATATTTGGTAGAAATTTTGAAAAATCATTCCTTGGTATTATGGATTCCCAGGAATATAAAATATGCACATTTGTCTTACTTCTTATTCTCATAGTGAAATGTGGGTATCTTACATTTCCATGGAAATGAAAGTTTTTTTCTACAATAACTACCTATCCCCATCCCCTTTTCATTCTTCTGCATTTCTTTTACTTTTTTTTTTTTTTTTCAATTTTTTAATTAAATAATTTTTTTCTAGAATTGCTAAATGTCAACAAAATACGTTCATTATTATTCCTAGACATAGTATTCTTGGGAATTTGATTCCAATTACCTGGGAATGCAATATTTTATCTTATAACTTGAAACAAACACTCCCTAAATATATAATTTTGACCAAAATTATGAGAGAAAAGAAATAGCACAACATTATGGAAGAGCCAAATAGAAAATCCTGAAGTAGTATACTCTAAACAGATTTTTTGTTATAATGGCACTACCTCCAACCAAAAGCTCCAAAGTCTTACCAAAATATCAAACTGGCAAAGCATTGTTCTCCCTTCTCTTTCCAAATCACCAAAATAAATGAAAGAGAAGTGCTCCAAATTTAGAGGGCAGACCAAATGCTCACAAATGATACAAAAAAGGATTATTCTAACAGGTTATTCAATACAACGCCAACACTAAATGATTTGTATAGTAAAGTGTAAAATAAGAATATAATAATAACAACAAACAATAACATCCAATTATGGTCATACCCTGCTAACCCGTGCAACAAGTATTAATGTAGCATAGACATACTAAAGCTTGTGCATAGAACTTGAATACAACCTTAAAATTCAATACAGAAGTGGTTCAGAAAAACAACATTTATTTGGCAAAAGATAATGAATATATTTAACTATTGTTCTTCACGTATCAAATACAATTTTGAGCAAAGTTGTATACTTTATATGTACATATTGTTTTGGAAAATTACACACAAAGGTGCTATTTGTCTCATTTTTGCTTTAGTTCTTCCACCATCATATATTTCTATTTTCTTGGATAGAAGTGTTTCTATAAGGCAAACAAAGGAGACCTTTTGGAAATATTGTCAATTTAGGGATTAGTTATTTGTTAATTAATTTTATTTTGATAAGCAACAACTGGTAAAAGAACTATTCAAATAACCTCAAGGGTACAATATTGAAATTGAAGCATACATTTTGTTGACAATTCTTTGGCGTGAATCAGGTGGTAGTTGAGCTCTCCAATCACTTGTTTCCATGGTGGGGTTAGTGCCTTGATTGGGTCTCCAATTATTGGAATCCATCAAATTCAAATTACCTGAAGCACCTGTACAAGAATGTTCTAATCAAATCAGATTTTAAAAGGAAACATGTAAAGGCACTTATACATACAAGAGACATTATATCTCCATTGTTGCTATGGGTTGCTAATAACACCTATCACACACAAACGTACTACAAGCATAAAGTTTTGCCATCCTTGCTCCTTCCAATTTCCAAAACCTCTAAAGTTAATCAATAGGAACTGCTGTAGATTCAAAAGACTCAGGGCAGATATGGAAGAATTTCCATGGAACTTATTTGAACTTATTTTATCATATAAGCACTTTACAGGTATTAGGTCAAGTGTACAAAAGTGACTCATAATCTTCCTATAAATTATTTAGCTTATTTCAATACATTTCATGGTAAAACTTATCAATTTAGCTTTTAAAAATAAACTTATAGAAAACGTGCTTGTTTGTCCAAATGTGCACAACCTCAATATTTTCCCAGCACTCCACACTAACCTGGCATCAGTATGATATAAAAATAAGTGGGCAGCTCTTTCTGGACTAGAACCACACAAAACAGACAGTCAACTGAACACTATCGTCTATAAAGCTGTAGCATATCACCTGTACCAATTTTACTAAGAATCAATGTCTAAACAAAAGACTTAACCATTCAAGGGATCTGAATTTTCCAAGGAAGCTTAGCAAGAAAGACACTTCATTTAAAGACTATGAAAGAAAAACTTGACCAAAATACATATCAGCATGAATAAGTGACAAAACCTTCTTATCCATATTGGAAATGCCGAAGAGAGAGCAGGTCATAGGACCCTATATAACAGGAATACTTCTAACTAATGTACTCTCGTACCCTTAAAGGCTCCGCAAATGGGGAGAGTCATTATACACAGCTTTCCCCATGCATATACAAAGAAGTTGTTTTTGGATTTGAACCTGTGGCCGGTCAAGTCACACATGGCAATATTACTGTTGATCTAGGACTTGCCCTCATAACAGGAATATTTATAAATAATCTAAACCACACCAAACATTACAATTGTAATAAATTTTATTCCTAAAATAACTGATTAAAGTTGTTGAAGTGACCAGGTGTAGAGTTGACGAATGATTCATGTTCCACGTGGAAACAATTGCATCACTAGTTACAACTTGCACACTATACTGAAAACCTACAGCTTAAAATTGATGCAAAGATAACACCAAAACCAATAATAGCACAACGGTATCTCATTTTTTACGGAAAATGTTGACTTTCATGAGAAAAAACAAAACATTTCAAAGATCAAATTGACTCAGTTATAAACTGTGTCAGAGTTTGTTGGTTCTTCATGTTATACTTTAACGAAGTTGTTTTCATCTCAAGTAACTAAATTCTAGAACAAATAACAAAAGCCCTAGCTTGTATCTGTTCTCCTCTACTCCGATTTTCTTTCTTCATGTTTTTTCCCTTGATCAATCCCTCAAACCTCGGCTTCCTCCTCGTAATCTATAACAAACTACATAGGATTTCCATGCAGATTCTCCGTTTATTTTCAAAAAACATATGCATTAGACAATTCAACATTTATCAGAAATTCCAATTCCATCATCATCATTTACAAACACAGAGCGGGGCCTTCAATCAAAATCAGCGATAGTCAAAGAGAGATATATTATTCTATTAATTCACAGAAACGAATCGGATAAACCAAGGACAGAAAGAAAAAAACGACGAAAAGCGAGAGACGCTACCGTCGTAAGCGATGATCGACGGCGGCGGACGAAGGCGGAAAGAGGACTCGCCCGGCGACGCCTCCTCCGAATCGGAGTTTTGAGAGTAGTGAGGTTTTGTCCCCTTAATTCACGTCCCAAAGTTAATTGCGAAATCAATCTCACTTATAACCTACTTTTCACGCTAAATACACTCACATCACAAAATCTAAAATTTATAAGAGTGTTTTTCCAATTCTAACCTTGAGAGACTAAGATTGCCATTACGGAAACCAAGCCTAGGCAATTGTCCATGATTATTATCAGTGTGAGATGACTCATCGCATACATAGATTCTTATATGTTAATTAAATTAAATAATACTAAAGTAATTTCAAGTCAATTGTCTAGCCGTTGCTGTGAAATCAGCGTTATATTACGACGCATGATATGGATTAGTTTTATAACCAAGTTACTTCATCACGCTTGACGCCAATTCGGTTGACTTTTTCGCATACCATTATTGTTTCTTCAGGGAATATAATAATTGTATTGTATAATATAATATAATGAAAGCTTTAATAATAAGATGTAATTTTAAATTAAAATATTTTATAATTATCAAATTTTTAAAAGATTTATCAAACAAAAATAAATTTATAAAAAATCTTAATTATCATATCTTAATTAATTTATTATTATAACTTCTTAATCATTATAATAATTATTGTTATAATTATCATCACATCCACCATAATAATTGTCAGTATCACTAATATTATGATTATTATTATTGTTACTGTCATTATTACTATATAGTCGTTGGTGGTGATTGTAATTATCATAGTGATGATGATGAACAAACGATAATTTTTAATAGAAGTAAAGTGATAATTAAGATATTTTAAAATATGATAATTGATATCTTTTATAAATTTAATTTTTATTTTTTAATATTTTTAGATATTTAATTGTTATATGAGATTTTAATCCGAATTTTTAAACATTGTGACAGGTGTAATGAGTTTGGTGATGGTGGCGATCATGATGATAATTAATTAATTAAAATATTTTCATAAGTGATGATAAAAATATTTTATAAATTTATTTTTTTTGTTAATCTTTTAGAAACTTGATAGTCATGTGATACTTTAATTTAAATTTTCATCTTGATCTTAAAATTAGATCTAATTGTTATTATTAAACATTCTCATTTCTTACAATAAGACTTTTTCTTATTTAATATAACCTCTTTCTTTATATATACACATAAATATAGAATTTGTTAACCTGCATACCCTTATTTTTTAGTATAAGTACATTAATAAAATATAACGAGATATTGTCTTAAAATACATCAATGATGTAGCTCGCTAATGCACTCATATCCTTATTTTTTTGTATGAGTATGTTAGCAAATTATAACTAATTTTTTAAATATATTAATAGTTTAGTTTACTAACACTTACACAAAAAAATAAAGATATGTAAATTAACAAACTCATATTTTAT